>JAZKJV010001497.1:446659-646150 GCA_037367405.1 Ottelia alismoides | reverse complement strand
TTACATATCCTCCGCTGTTCTCAGGGGTTCGACCCCTTTTACTTGTGCACTATACACACATTTTGTAGGGTATAACAAATTTCAACTCACCTACTTTTCATTGCATGTATTATTCGTGGGTTGATTTTTGATGAGAGGGCCGATACAATGATTGCCGGATCCGACTTGTCGGACACCGCATGCTCCTCCAAGACCGGACTCTAGGAACCTCGATTTCTCTTGATCAACAGGTATTTGTCCGATCTTGTCTCCATGTGCCCATAGCCATTATGGCGTGAGAATACTTTTGGATGGAGATAGGATCATACAAGGACCTAATGGGCATGACTTGGGAATGCCAGTCCAACTGTCGATATGGAGATATAAGGGCTGCTTGGATATGAATCGATGGATCGCCATAATGCTCTTTCACTGAGAACAAGAGGTATATGAGTTCTTATATAGGCTCATCAATACAGACAAGTCCTATGCTAAGAAATATGAAACTAAACAAGAAAGTAGTTTAATTCTATACTGGAGATGTCCAATTATTCATCTATTAAATAAATTCAATATCATGCTGTTATTTATAAACAAGAACTTATCAATTAAACAAGAATAAAAAAATGCTATCCTTTAATGACGTCAGTACAAGCTACAAATGTCTCTGAAAAAGGATATATCGTGCAAGAAATTATCAATCAAGAAACTGTCGTCGACTCGCAAAACCTCACAAAACCTCTGTTTTTCCAACTTATATTGCTTAATAGGTATGTTTCTTTAAATTAACCCAATAATTTCAGACCAGTACACCTTAAAGTCCACGTTATTCTCAACTTCATAATGCTCTGCATTTATTTATGGAATATCTATTGATCAGGTGGAGGACAATGTTTGCTTTTGCTGCTGTTCCTTCAGTCTTAATGGCTTTGGGGATGGCTTTTTCTCCAGAAAGTCCAAGATGGCTTTTTCAGGTTGTCTCCTAACACATACTGTCACGACTTCCTTAAAAGAAAAACACATACTGTCACAACATCTAAATATTAACATCTTTTACATGCTGAATAGGTTAAAGTCAAAATGAATGGCTTTCATTTATTATTTGTAACCTAAAAATCATCTTGCAGCAAGGCAGAGTAAATGATGCTGAAAAGGCTGTAAAGACACTCTTTGGGAAGGAAAAGGTCTCTGAGGTCATGTCTGACCTAAGAGCAAGTAGCCAAGGCTCAAAAGAACAAGATGCTGGATGGTTTGATCTCTTCAACAAAAGATATAGAAAGGGTAATTTCATAAGTATATGCTCCCCTGTTGTCCATAAGATTTCTACTGGAACATCTATTACTCTTACTAATAGTGGGTTCTGCTCAGCTGCTCCCCTCCTAGCTACACGTGGCACATCCCTTATTTTTCCCAGCTCTTCCACCACGCCCCTCTTCCCTCCTTTCTTGCCCATCCTCTCTTGCACTCCCTCACTCGAAATGTTCCCTCTCTCTATCCACGATATCTCCCTCTATTTCTCTCTCTGTGACGAACGGGTAAGGCCCCTCGGTTGTCTGCTTGCTATTTTCATTTTGAAAAATCGATTCACTATTGTGATTTTATTTTCCTATATTCTATAGATTAAAATTAATACGAAATTCATATGTCATTTTATTGTTAGAATTTTGATTTATCTTAGTGTGTCTTATTATATACTATATTATATCATAGGAAGATACAATTTTATTTTTTGTGGACACATACCGTTTTTCTTTTTTAGACATGGGTAGGAGTATTCCATTTTTAACGAATACATATATTTATATTATTAAATCTATAGTTTTATTGTAAAGACATATATCAATGTGTATATACTATTAATTCCGAATATATATCGAGGATGTATATAAGGATGCAACGGTAAATCAATATCCATCTGATATCGTATCCGTTTTAAGCATTCTAGATTTTTTTTAGTTTTACGGATATTGATATGGTAAATATATAGGGATATAAACATTGATATGGATATTATTTTTAATTTTGTAAGGATATGGATACTGATATTGTTACATTTTTTGTGAATACGAATATAAATATATGTATTACATAATTTATATGCGTAGACATATGTCAATATGGGTATAGGCAAGTTTTAGATATTTGACAAAGTTACACGAAATATATTGCACCTTGGACTCATTTTGAGATGCAGAAAGATGTATATCTTTATACTTTTATCTTTTTTAGTTATACATAGTTTGTGATTTTCATTTAATTGACAATCAATTTTAATTCTGCAAAAACTTTTTTTATGAGTGTAAGCGGTAGACACATTTATTTTCTATACGATATTTCATATCCATTTGTTAAATATTAATATCTAAATTATGGTTGTTCGGTTTTATATCCACATTCATATTTAAGGATATGATTTCTGATTTTCGAAAATGATAAGATGTATGTTTATGTGTCATATCCGGATCTAAAAAAGGATATGAATATGGTGCACATATACATCTATACATATCATTCCATTTGCATCCTTACATCGTTTTGAATGCCAATAAGGTTGTTTATAATTTATACCAAATACTTCTACAAAGGTTGATTATTGACTTTTCAATTCTGTACATGGTTAAACTACTTTAATTTATATTTTAAATATATAAATCTATATTTTAAATATATAAATAAATTTTACAAAATAAATAAGTGTATCACAAATAATAATTTGAACAATGGTTACAAATAATAGTTTGCACAATATTTTTAATATATTCATTGAATAAAAAATAAAATACATGGATTTATATTTGATTTTGAAATATTCCATAGGTCAATTTTGTTGCAATATTTAGACTTACGTACATAATCTTACAAAATATATTTTCTTTTGCATTAAAATAAAAAATATGATCAAAATGTTTTCACAACACATATCAACCTCGATAAATGAATTTGAAATTATAGTTTGGGAGTTCTCACTGAGCTAAAGGATATAAAATTCAAAATTATTTATATTTCGCAACGAAGTGCGGGTAACCATCTATTTTATACTATAGTTTGATGCCCTCTGTGTTTTGCTTTGCTGTTGCTGCTATCCACGAGCAAGGATGGCCTTGTTTCTGGGAGGCTGGTATCTGAAAAAAACTACTCATTTACTTTAAGTCTTTGAACTGTGAATATCATTGTCCAAATACTTTATGTTGTTGCCAAGTAGTCAGGTCTTTGCATGATTACGAGCCTGGCAATTAGTTCTCAAAAAATGGCAGGTGTCCATGTCTTTTACCATAATATTTTGATACATATCTATAGCCTTTGTGTGGCAGTTTATGCCTTCTATTATCAATATTGGAACAAGCTATTACCTGATGTATGATGTATTGGTAGTATTTTGTTGCCCCCATATGCATATTTCTTATTCTCATTTCGTCAATGTCAGAGTTGCGATGATTGATGTCAATATATCAAATATATGCAAGTTCTTTTTTCTAGCTTTTTTGTCTGGTTTTACATCTCTATCAGTATCAAGATTAATGGTTGCTTCAATTTTACTACCATTTCTATGTCTATACTCTCTCGAGTAAGCTAACGGAGTTTGTTGACACTATGTTTAGGAAGAAGAACAATATCTTGTGGTTGCAATTATGTCAAGAGGACTGGTTTTAAGTTATGATATCCAAGAAAAGAGAAAGCTCGAAATGTGGTTGACATTATTGCACATTTATACTATATATTAAGAAGGAGGTTAGCACCCACAATTATTAAACTTTCAACCGAAAAGCCCAATATTATCCATGGAATCCGTTCGTTTTTGTTGAGATTAGTCAAAATTTCTGATTTTTGTCTTTTATACTCCATCTACCATCTCTAATATATTGAGACACATCTTTCTTCTTCTTTTCCACCATGGAGCACCTCGAATTAATCGAAGCACTTCTCATCATACATTCTGGAGGAAATCGACCCCCCTCCCCCCCATGTCACTATTTTATTGAATGTTTGTCTCAATTACCATTGATCACTCAATTGAGGTTTTATGGGTGTTCATCAATCGAAGCATTAGAGGACCAATAACAGTTCAGACTCCATATAATGTTCAATTCCAATAATAACCATCAAATTTCTGGTCTGGATCTGAACTTTCGACAAAGAACTGAGACTGCCAAGACACTATGCATATACTGCACGAACCTAATCAATTTATAGAAATTCCCTATGACTTACAAAGTTGAAATCTCTTGTATGAATCGTTCCAGCTATACTCCCATCATAGCTTCCTATGTAATCATCCTTGAATCATGGTAAATATGTAAAGATGATTTTTTTTGAGACCAAAAAGGGGGAGACACACAATGGTGTTCACCCCATTATATTAGAACTAAGCGGGTTACAGAGAGACTTACAGTAACAAGAAGTCGACCAAAGATCTAGAATGGAAAATTACATTTTCTTTATAAAAACGGTCAGAGGAAAAAAGAACACCATTCCTGCCCAACCAGATTGCCCAAATTAGCACAAAAGGGCGAAGAATGTCCCCACGATGACGGTTTCTAGCAACAAACAACGAATCACAGAAAGGATCAAGCTCCTGCGTACTCAACCAGCTCAGATTAGCCTTTTCCCAGATTGACGTAGTTCTCGAACAATTGAAGAAGAGATGATCTGCTGTCTCGATATAGGACTCACATAGAGGGCATCATCCCTAGTCATGATACGTCTTCTCCTCAGGAGCCACAAAAAGAACCCCACTCTACTAGGCAAGCGCAACTACCAGATCAAGTTACAGTTCCAAATCAGTGAATCCGTGCGGGGAGGTGGGGGCCTACAGATTGCTCGATATGCCCTCCTAACAATGAAAGAATTATCCTGCCAAACCCAATGAACTCTGCCAGGGGAAGCTGTGCAAAGAGACAGGGAGAGTCAAGAAGCTAGAGGAACTCTTCGAGTAGCTGGTCCGAGAAATCCGTCAAGAAGGTAGGCATCCAGTTCCCATCAAACCAACAATCTGCCACCCACGCATCCTGATCAGCAGCCAAAGAAAAAAGGCACAAAAATGGAGAAGAGAAAGCCCTATTACCAGACCAGTTGTCCCTTCAAAAGTAGGAGAGATCGTTCCCAAGTACCGGACAGAACATGCCCTGAAGCAGGCAAGACCGAGAATATTCCCTTCCAGAACACAGAAGAGCGCATCTGAGGATTCTGCGCACCATAGCCCGTTGTCCCAATGTCGAAAATCCTGCGTAGAAGGCGGCAACAAACATCATCGTCTCTCCCCCACAGACGGCTGACCCACTTCAGTAGTGATGCTTTCTTCATAGTCTCCAAGCTTCTCACACCAAGACTACCATCCACCCTAGGCAGATAGATGGTTTCCCAATCCATGAGATGAATCCCTATAGCCTCCTACCTGGGCTTGCCCCAAAGAAATCTACGCATAATCTTCTCAAGTCTGATTCTGATGCCCACCGGCAAGAGATGGGACAACATAAAGAAAATCGGAATGGATATATGACATCATTGACCAGAACAAGTCTACCATCGTCAGAAAGAAGGGCTGACTTCCATCCCGGAAGTTTCCTCTCCATCTTCTCAACTAGCGGAAGCCAATCAACAATCTTGATCATCCCCAGCGCCAAAGGGACCCCTAGATAGTTAATAGGCAATGAACCACAACTCGTATCAAGGACCTCAGCACAGTCCCTAACGCCTCCTCAGAGAGACCAAAGGGGACGAAAGTAGACTTCCCATAGTTGAGAGCAAGGCCAGACATCTCGCTGAAGATCTCCAAAGTTATCACCATTCCTTTAGCTTCCACCTTCCAGCCCTCAATAAAGAAAATGGTGTCATCCACATACTGCAGAAGAGGGATAGAGATATCCCCATTCGAGTAACCCGAGGTGAGGCCACTGTAAATAACCCGAGTAACCATGCGTGATATAACACATCTGCCACAATAGTAAAAAGTAACGGTGCAAGAGGACAACCCTGATGGACCTCTCTCTGAGGCTGAAAGAACCCACCCTCAGGACAACCATTGACTAAAATAACATAGGAGGCAGTAGTCACATATCTGATCCAGCAAGGAGGAAATGCTTGTTTGCTGAGAGCTGCCTAAAGAAAACGTCAGTCTACCGAGTCATACGCCTTCGAGAAGTCCACCTTCCAAAGAATACCCTTTACGCCACATTTCTTCTAGTCAGCGATGATCGTTGTTGCCATGGCAATGCTGTTCCCAATCTGCTTAGAGGAGATGAACATAGACTGCAGAGGAGATATGAAATGTTCCATGATTTTTCCCAGATGGGTGGCAAGCACCTTAGCAACAATAAGATATATAGCATTGGAGAGCGCTATTGGTCTGAAGTCTTCCACCCTTTCGACCGCGTCCTTCTTAGGGAGCAAGAAAATAAGAGCCTTGTTCAGTTTATCAAAACCACAGTTACCATAGAAGAATTTTTCAATGACCTCACTCACCTCAGTGTCAATTAAATCCCAGAACTCACGGAAGAAGAACACAGGGAAACCATCTGGGCCCAATGCCCCATCAGCATTTAGATTCTAAATCGTTGCTTTGATCTCCTCAGCTGTGAAGCTCTGCTCAAGGTTGTTGGCCTGTGTATCAGAAATCCGAGCCGGCCCCGCACCAGTCCATCTCCATCACCTCGACTCTGACCTCCTAGAGAACTCAAGAAAATGATCGACAATAGCCCTGACCATCTCACTGTCACCCTCCACCCTGACCCCATTCACCACCACAGATTGGAAGACAATGTGTTTGCGGTGCCTGCTAGCCATTTGGTGAAAGAAAGCTGTGGTGGCATCGCCCTCCAAAATCCACCTCTGCCTAGAACGCTGCTTCCGCTTCTTGTCTTCCGTCGCAATAATCTTTTGAGCAGCAAACTTGACAGTCCACTCCTCCGTCAGAGCCCTCACATCCTCCAAGTCATCCAGCCTATGTACCTCCTCCTCCTCCGCCGCAAGGCGTCCGGCCACTCTAGATGCTCTGATCTCCTTCCGATATGAATAGAGGTGAGCACGAAGCAAATACAACTTCCGCGCCATGTGGGACGCAGTCGAACCAGAAATAGAGAGAGACGACCAGAAACTACGAAACCGGTGAATTTGCCCACTGCCAGAATCCCACAACAAAGGCGAGTGGTCGGATCTGGTACAAGCTTCGCAGAGCAAAAAGAGTGGGGAAACTCCTGTAAAAGATCCCGAGGGGCCATGAATATGTCGACACGAGAGCGCGAGCTGGAGATCCTCTAGGTGAATCTAGTATCACTGGCATCGACCACTTCAAGTTGCAGGTCCTCAATCAAATCTGCGAACTCCAACGAGCCTAGGTCTTGACCCCCTCTGGAGCGAGGGCGGTCAGAGGAGAGAAGAGTAATGTTAAAATCACTACCCATCAACCAAGGCATCCCTGGGAACGTATTTCTAGCATTACGAATATCCTTCCAAAGTTCAGCCCTCATCGTTGGCAAGTAGGGTCCATAGATACATGAAACTACCAGCCACACCGCCACCACTAAGTTCTCCAAATGCACCGACATGACATGCCTAGCCTTTAGTACCTCAAGTACTGAGAAAACAAAATCCTTCCAAGCCACAATCAAACCGCCAGCCGACCCCTTCGCATCAAGGGCTCATAATCCCAATAGTGCGTCCGCCCGAAAAGAGTTCCACAATAATGTAGAATATGTAACCAATTTAATCTCATGCAAAAAGGCAACATCACGGTCCCACTTAATAAAGCGGCTACCCATGACTTGTCTTTTCTCGGGGTCACCTAGACCCCTCACATTCCACGTTAGTACTTTCATTGGGCCACATTATCCCCCCCAACATGCAACACACCCGATATAGATGCCATGAGAGCAACATCCTCCGAAATGACCTTATTCGTCTCCATCCTACACTTCTATTGCTTCCGAGACCTGTAGCGCTTAATCTTTTTCCCACCTCAACATCAATGGGCAACGCATATGTGCTTGAGGAAGCTGCGGATTGTGCATTACACGCTCTGATCGAGTAAGACAAAGAGTTGACCGCATGACTCAAATATAAAGTAGACGCTCCAAGCAAGGCACGAGAAAGCCCCTCCTTAAGAATGACTGCAAGAGGGTCAGTTGAAATAGGAGCCCCCTTAGTAGCGGAGATAGAAGGACTCACGACCACCAACGAGTCAGCACAACCCAACCCCTCTTCGGCAGGTGGGGCAGCTCCCTACGCGGGGACACGAGCGTCTCCCTCCTGCTCAGAAATAGGAGGTGAAGAAAAGGGGAGGGCCTGCTTGCGCAGGCCCGGACAAGAGACTCCAATGGATTCGAGTCTGAGGGGACCAAAGGGGGAGCGACAACATCCGCATTAAGGGGTTTGTGTTCAGAGCTTGGTCACAACGAAAGGTCCGAATACTAGTAGGATCACAAGTCGGGTCTATCCGAAAAGGCCAGACCCGATCCCAGATCGTAAAGATGATCATTGATTTGATTAATAAAAATGAAATGTCTATGACATTAGTTGTTAATTTTCAAGTATAAAAACTTTACAACTATGGATGCATTCTTTCATTGCGTAAAGTATGCAATAGATTTCATGGAATGGGTAGGGTTTACCATTCTCAAATGTTACAAGGAGGCTTGCAAATGTTACAAGAAGATGATCTTAGCGCCCTTTCTCTGCATGCCAAAGGTCACTTCCTACGTCGTCTATATCGAAAATTGGTGACTTGGAGAGCGGAGCATCGTTGAATCCTCTCAATGACATTCCACTCATATATCCAATCTTTTCCTGTCTCTAACATCCAGATTATACCAATGAGATTGCCTCTAGATTGGTATCCGATTGCTAAAGCTGTTTGAATTGATATGGAGCTTCCTTCCGTGGAGAGGTCGACTATTAGTAAGACACAAAAGGCAACGATGATGCCACGGAAGTGGTCGCTGTTATGGAAGCGTACGTCTAGGGAAGCTCCAATCACTAAAATTGCTCCAACTGAACTTTAGTCTCGTGATGCAAAAAAGAATTTTAAATAAAAATCCGGCATATGTCCAAGTCCATTAAAGCACTAGAGCTTCAGAAATGCTCTTCACCAATAACTCCTTGACTTTGGAAGCTATGAGGACATAACTTACATAATGGTAATTGTTTTCATTAGTTGATTTGATGTCATTTAATTAGATTATTCGATGTTATATTTTCTAATGTTAAAAAAACTCAACCGAAGAATTGAACAAGTAAAAAAATTAAATTATAAAATGGCAAAGTCTTCTCCCACTGTTAAGTAGGGTCGGCTATATGGATTCTTACTAGTAGAAAATGATGGTACGGAAGGGTATCTGAGATTAAGGAATATAAACAATGGAAGAACACCTAGATTTTACGTGGAACCCTACTCCTTAAGGAGCATGATGAAACCACGGGAAAATGCCTCTCAAGGGCCGGGTATTCTTTATTACTCTCTCTCTCTCTCTTTGTGTTACAGGTTGTGTGGGGCTTCTTATATATGGGATTAAACATATGGATGTGGTAATTGGACCCTGGAGGGATCCAATTACCCATCTATACATGTGACACACACTCTAACGCTCCCCCTCAAGCTGGACCATGCAATGTTCAACTTGGACAAATAGAAAGAAATCGCTCTATCACACAATACATGACACTACATATAATATCAACTCAATGCAAACTTTGCTGGCTGCCTACTAAGGGTGTTGCTTCTCACGCCGTGCTAGTGAGGAGGAACTAAAGGGCTGGAGTGTGAACTGAATTGGGTCTCCTCGTTGGAGAACGTATGCCATGTACTGCATTTGTGAGAGTCACTGAAACTGGGATGAGTCTCCTCATCAGAATGCTCTGGTCCACCACATGTAGAAGACTACGCGTCATGTGGACAACTACTTCATCTCTGAATGGCCAATCAAAGAACGCCACTAATTATCCATACGTAGATCTCTGAAGATAGATCTCTCTCATAGGGACCTTGAAGTGAGTATTCTCTCATATGAACCTTGAAAGGATCTCGTACTGGAGTTCATGAACATTGGAGAATGGAGTATGTAAGTCTCCTTGTCGGAGAATTGAGTCTCTCCCATTCTAGCTCAGAGAATGGGATCTTTATCTAGCTCAGAGAATGGGATCTCTACTCTGGAGTCCCATACCGGTCGGAGTAGATGACATCAACCAAATTGGGAGAAGAATTGAAAACAAAAAACCAATAAGTCATCTCAATTTTTTTAATCAGTTTTTCTTCTCCTGTTTCTCAAAAAATTTTCCGCATACGCCCCCTTTTTTGTACGCTAGCCTTTTGTTTTAATCATATTTTTTTCTCAATCATGATGTCCCAACTTTGGGCCCAAACACCCACTTGTGACCTACAACAGATACGTCTGCAGGAGCTGTAACAATAGTCCACATGCCACGAGACTGTAAAGCGGCCATCTTCGCTTCCATGTCCAAACGCCATTACCTTCAGGGTCTCATGATAAGTTCGTAGGATTTCAATAGTAGATAATCCCACAACAAACTTCCTGAAATTTGGTGAAAGTTGCTCCAGAGACACATGACCTGCAAGAGGGTATCGAGCACATGAACGTTCACCTTTCCGCAAGGCAATAGACCACCCTAAATTGCTGTCTGCTGGTGGTTCTGACTCATCTTGTCTATCTGTATGCTAATCCTGTCATTGAACCTATACATCTTGCACACCACTAGTTCCTCAAAATCAAGTTTTCAGAATTTACCTGAGGCATGCTGGATGCTGGGGAAGGCATTGGAACATGGGGGACGAGTTAGAGATATATGCATAGGTAGGGATGAAAGAACAACATCATCCTCAGACTCAGAGAAACTCAACCTATCATCTGTAGGAGAGTGGTACATGATGGACTCGAAGAAGGGTGACGTCAACACTGACATAATATTGTCCTTTTACAGGATCAAAACACCGATAACCTTTTTGGGTATGAGAGTACCCAACAAACATATATTTGATAGCTCGAGGAGCGAGATTCTCATGACCAGGACATAAAATATGGACAAAAGCCGTACACCTAAATACTCGTGGAGTAAGAGAGAAGAGGTCTTAATCCGGAAAAAACAAGAGAGAATGGTCCTTTTTCGCCCAAAATCGTCGAGGGCATCCGATTTATAAGATTACATGCTGTCATCATAGCATCACCCAAGAGGAACGCAGAGCCCGACTTTGTATGAGGAGAGTCCTGGTGATATCAAGAAGATGTCAGCATTTGCGTTCAGCGACACCGTTCTGCTGAGAAGTATAAGCATAAGAAGTTTGACAAAGCCACATGAGCTGAAAAAATAAGACAATTACGAAGTACAAAACTCTAGTGCATTATCCGAACGAATATATTTTATTGAAGCAGAGAAAATATTCTTTATTTCTACCACAAAATTTTGAATCAATGTATTAACCTCAGACTTATGCTTTAAAAGAAAGACCCATGCCAATCTACTTTGTTTTCTGACATGTTACCGGATGAAGATCACAAGGGTTTGTAGACTGATCGATAGATGTCTACACAGACATGTGAGGATTCGATTGCATATGTAGACTTATGCAATCAAATCCATCAATCGAAGAGAACTTAGAGAGGGGACAACAGAAAAAAGGGCCGATGGCAGTGGAGGCTGACGGCCTGGCGGAGGCGGCTGGTGGGCTGGCAACACCGACGAGGAGGTCGCGGCGCCAAGAGGAGGTGGCGGTGCCGAGAGGAGGAGGACGGTGTAGAGAGGAGGCGAAGGTGGGCGGCGACGTCGAGAGAGGGGGGCGACGCCAAGAGAAGAGAGAGGAGGGGGCGGCTGGTTGGTGTGTATTAGGGTTAGGGTATACGAGCTCCGGTCTAGGACCGCTTCTCTGATACCATGTTGGAAGAAATAAGGGCACTATTATTTCTGAGAACCCTAGGCTCTCTTATATAGAGGAGAGTCCATTGGGTAAATTACATAAAACGGATACAGAGAAATAAAATAACGAAACATGTACATAGAGAATATGAAAGATATATAAATATTTCTACATGCGTGGAGATAGTGCGTTGAACTCCGATGCTGTATATATTACGAATTAGTCTGGAACAGAGATCATCGTTTTTGCCCCAGATCCTACTAACCCACTTTAGAAGTGCCTTTTTTCATGGTTTATATGCTGGCAATCCCCAACCCACATGAATTCTTTGGCTGTGTAGTTGTCTCCCAATCAATTAGGCGGATCCCCAATCCATCTTGATCTGTCATACCCCAAAATAATTTCTGCATGATCTGCTCTATATAGTGTCCGATACCTATTGGGAGGAACCTGACTGACATGAAGGAAATTGGGATCGCCGACAAGACAACCTTCACAAGGATCAAGCACCCTCCTCGGGACAAGATAGATGCCTTCCACCCGTACAACTTTCTCTCTAGCTTCTCAATAATAGACAATCAATCATAAAGTCTAAGTTTTCCACTAGTAAGAGGAAGACTTAGATAATGAATCAGCAGTGAGCCACATTCCATTCCCATAACTTCGCAGCAAGCAAGGACATCCATGTCAGCCGGGTTGAAAGGAATAACCACATACATGTGGTAATTAAGTGCAAGACCAGATAACTCGCCAAAGATCTTGATGGTCAACGCCATCCCTTTAGCCTCCTCCAACCCTCCTTCAATGAAAAGGATGGTGTCATCTGCATATTGTAGAAGAGGAATACAAATATCATTAACTGGATACCTCGCCGTCATCCCATTATGGACCCCTTGTCAACCATGCATGCTAAGACATCGACAATAATAATGAAGAGCATGGGGGCCAGAGGGCATCCCTATCTCACTCCTTTCTATGGCTGAAAAAGCCCCCCTCATGTTTTTCACTAATAACAACCGCAGAAGTTGTAGTAACACAACGCTTCATCCAAGATATCTAGATATCAGGGAATCCCCATCTTGCCATGGCCATCCACAGAAAGTGCCAATCAACTGTGTTGTACGCCTTTGAAAAGTCAATCTTTCAGATCATGCCCTTTATGTTCTGTCTTTTCCCGGCTGCTATTATCTCGGACACCATTGCCAGACTGTCCACAATACGTCTTTCTGGAATGAAGGCAGATTGCGGGGGCGAAATGATGTAATCCCTGACCCTGTTCAATCTATTTGCCAAGACCTTTGCAACAATCAAATATGTAGCATTTGGTAGTAATCGGGTAGAAGTCTTCCATCCTCTCAGAGACCTCCTTCTTAGGTAAAAGAAAAGGGGGAGGGCCTTGTTCAAGCGCTCAAAACCTACATTTCCACTAACAAACTCAACCACAACATCAAAAACCTTCCTTTCGCCAACTCCTAAAATTCTTTGAAGAGAAAAATAGGGAACCCACTGGTCAAGGTGCACCATCCACATTCAGATTCCAGACAACATTTCTTAACCTCCTCCATAGTAAAGTATCAGTGGTTCGTACAATGTTTAGAAAGCTAGGAAGCCCCTTGACCCGTCCATCTCCAATGCCTATCCTCAATTCTACGTAATATGCTGTGAAAGTGATCAGCAATTGCCCTTCCAATCTCATGGTCACTCTTCACCCTCCTATTATCAATGAATGCAGACCATATCAAATTGTTGGGGCGTCTCCCGCTCATGATTCTGTGAAAATAAGTTGTGTTCACATCTCCCTCCTTTAGCCACTTTTGTCGTGATCTTTGTTTCCATTTAGCCACCTTTTTTATCTTCAACCATTATAAGTTTTCTTCCACCGCTCTCTCTTTAAGCTCATCCGGCAAGAGATCTTTGGTGTCTTCTAACAAATCTAATATGCTCATCTCTGCGTCTGCTTTAGCCCTACAAGCTCTCCTAGCCTCTCTCACCTCCCTCTTGAAAGAACAAAGTCTGATACGAAGGGATACCCGCTTATGGGAATGTTTAGTGGATGACGAGCTTGAACATTCTATCGCAGTCCAGTGACTTGCGACAAAATTTCTAAAGTTCTCATGTAAACCATGCATGCTCGAATATGAAGAAGCTCTGAGGCCTCAATTCCTCCATCGAGTCCCAAATCAAAGGTGTATGGTCATACCTTGTGTGAGGCCTAGCTGAAGACGTTGACAACGGGAATATATCCAGTAGTTTGGGAAAGGCCAAGAAACGATCGATCCTGGAGTGAGATCCATAGTTTCTCCAGGTGTACCATGTATCAGGCACATCGATTACCTCTAATTGAAGATCATTCGCAAGCTCATTAAAATCGGATGATCATGGGTCTTGACCGCTCCTCAATCGTAGGCGATCTAAAGTGAACAAAATCACATTGAAGTCATATCCTACGAGCAAAGCCACTCTGGGGAATAGATTTCTAACTTCATGGATTTCTGACCATAATTCAGGTCTGATCGTAGGTAAATTCCGGTCGTGCCAGACCTAAGATTCTCCAAACACATCTTTAGGACATGTCTGCCCTTCACCTTTGAGGTGATCGCGAAGAGGGATTCTTTCCAAGCAACAATAACTCCCCCCATGCTACCAGTTGCATCAATAGTCCTGTACCCTGTTAGAGGTCTGCACCCTAAAGAACTCCACAAAGTGTTAGGATAGCTTCCCAACTTCATTTCTTGCAACAAAACTATATCACAATACCAATCAGATAGAAGAGCATAAATCAATCTGCGCTTCTTTGGATCACCCAAACCCCTTATATTTCAGTTAAAATCTTCATTTAAGAACCACTTTTGAACCTGTTACAAACACAACTCCCGCCGTTAGGGCCACATGCGCCTTCTACTCTGAAACCATGAGGTTTTCAGTGGAAGAGTATGTTGTTTGCTTCCTGCATCGGTATCTTTTTTAGCCTCTTTTCATAATTAAAGAAATGGAAGTAGAGGCATTCAGGCATTCTTATGGAACCACCTTATCCTGACTTATATGTTGCTCCTATGTACTTTTGATTTTCAGAGAGTCCACTGCACTGAACAGTTCTTGAAGCCAAAAAGTCTCCTCCAACTCTAAAGATTCTTTTGGTGCTTCGCTAACTGGAACAAGATGAGGAGGCTTCTCGGTTTTAAAGGAGCTTCTGGGTTCCTCCTCTAAAACACCATCTTCAGCCAAGGGGGGTCCGTAATAGCAGAGTCTTGTGATGAAGAAGGCTCCTCGGTCTGCTTCTTGCTTCTGGGCTCCTTCTTACAAGCTGATTCTTCCCAAATGGAGAGATATATAGCAACACAACAATCGAAGGAAGGTTCGGTTAGCTGACAACTGTTGTGCTCCTTCGTAAAAGTAGGGTCCTTAAGGACAAAGGCCCCAAGGGTGTCTGTAGAGGACAATGTAGGAGGTTTATCGGTCTGTGCTTGTCTTCCGAACTCAATAACGGACCTTCCAACTATAAAGCAGTTCTCGTCCAAGAGAATCAACAAGGGTGGTGGCGTCGCGATAGAGTTGTTGCTTCTGAGTTCCACCAGTGTTGTAAAAGACGACCGACTAGTCGAGTCGGGGGGGGGGGGGGTTAGCTGACTCGAATAGGCCAAGTCGGCCTATAATTGGGTCAACCTGACTAAGCGGGCGACTAAATGCCTTAGTCGACCGACTAAGCTGTCGAGTACTACATGTACATGGAAATTTCGAAATAAAAATAAAAAGGACTCGAATACTCGATTCCGAACGAAACCAAGGTTTTGGGGTTACTGTCGAAACAATACCCCAATCTCCTGCGCAGATAAACCTTTGTTCCCACCCTCGACTCACCGCATGGAGCAGCCCCGAGGTTCCTCGAGCTTTGTCACGTCGCCTCCCTCTCCTTTGCGTCGCCGACTATCGTGCGACGAGTCCTTTTGGAGCCGATCCTTCTCCGCCCCTCCTATGCGTTGCAACTCGAGTCTCTTCACCAACCACTGGTTAGGGTTTCAAATTTTTTTCGGTTTGTTTTCTTTCATTGTTTTTTGCTTGGTTCATTGCTTGATTATAGTTATTAATGCTTAGGTATTCTTGTTAATTTGCATGTTTGTTACCTTGTTAGGTTAGTTTTTGAGTAAAACTTATATTTTATTGATGATGTACATGTTTCTTAAATATTTTTTGCTTGGTTTATTGCTTATGTTTATTATTCTCTAAATCTTGGTTAACTTAGAAATTTTTTGTTGATTACTTAATTTGTTCAACTTGTGATTTTGTTACTTATATGGTTCTGCTTGTTCAACTTGTATATTCACCGCTATCGATATACGCCGAAATCACAAGTTGAACAAGTAGATGTCATAGGATAAAAATCCCGCTATCGATTTCGACTGATCCTGTGCAGCATTAGCTAACCCGTAGCTAACCAGCCTTCCCGAGTAGAACGGTCACGACCACGCTCCAACTCTTCTCGATACTCCTGCTTGCTAATGCACCGACGCTCAGACACAAGCACAAGCTCGACTCTATGGATCGCTCAAGAACACTCTCAAGAACCCGCTCAAGAACGCTCAATTCGCAATCACGCGATCACACAAGCACGGGCACAAAGCTCTTCTCTTTATTAGAAGGGGAACTCGCTTTGGGAGTGGATGATGACACTCTACACTTGTATGTACACTGTGTGTTTACAAATGAGCTACCACCCCTCCTTATGTACAAGACTCAAGGCAACCCAAGGGATACTCATTATTACCTCTACAATAATGATACATAAAGGCACAATAGACCCTTCGAGTTCTTCGGCAACCCTTCACGTTCCTCAGCAACTCTTCGTCTGTTCGTCTCTTCGACTCCCTTGTTGTCCTTTCGTCTTCCCGCACGGTTGACGCCACATCAACTGCCCAGTCATCGGCACACTCGCGCTCCTACGCTTGCTGATGCAGCTTTGCCATAGTTCACCGAGTGCCACCGAACACTCGGTCTTGTTCCAAAGGGAACCCGCGGCCTCCATACCCTCATGCGGTAAACCCTTCCTTAGCGTTCTACATGCTAAGGGGAAGTCCTCCAGAACTTCTTTATCGTGGCCTCCAGACCACTGTCGTACGTGTACTACCGAGCATGCTCAACAATGCTCGTACTCAGCACCTGCAACGCTCCATGCCTCCTTGGATCGCCACGCCTTGATACCGATACCGTGCGCCTTCGTGCGTACGCCTATGTGACCGTACCACATTGCTCCTCGATGCATACTGCTTCACTACGTACCGCCCTTCTGCGCTCGCATACGTATCCGCTGCACGCATCCACCGTCATGTCTTGCACTGCTGTCTGTACTCGCTGCTTTCATTGCTACAAGCTTCACGACACTCTGCTACCGAGCCAGTGTCCTGTGTGACGCTTCTCCATTGTCATGTACGATAGAGCCTCCAGACTCTCGTGGATAACCTCCGTAATATCCACATATTTTGGACTCCTCCTGAAGTCCTAGCTCCATCGATCATTCTTGAGCATCCGCTATTGTGTCTACACGATCATTCTCGATCACGGAATTTGGGGGTTTGACACTTAGATATTTTTTGGTTGGTTTATTGCTTATGTTTATTATTCTCTAAATCTTGGTTAACTTAGAAATTTTTTGTTGATTACTTAATTTGTTTAACTTGTGATTTTGTTACTTATATGGTTCTGCTTCAACTTGTATATTCAATTTGTTCAACTTGTGTATTCGATTTGTTCAACTTAGAAATTCTTATATGGTTGGCAACTTGGCATTGGTCTGCTTATATGGTTGGCATTGATTGGCTTATACGTTCAATTTGTGCAACTTAGAAATCATTATCTGGTTGTCATTGGTTAGCTTATATGTTCAATTTGTCTAACTTAGAATTTCTTATATGGTTGGCATTGGTTTGCTTGTTACTTAATTTATTCATTCAACTTGTGATTTTGTTAGTTGATTAGGAAGTTCAATTTGTGAGTTTAATTAGCTTTATGTTTGTTGATTGCTTAAATTGTGAGTTTGTTGACTATATAGATGGCTACACCTCCGATGAATGTCGCTTCCGGTAGTGACTCGTACTTTTACGTGCCGCCAGGATCAACTGACCCTGCATGGCAATACCATTACTTTACGAACCGTGCGGATCTAAATACGGTCACTTGTAGCGGTTCTCACTTCGACCCTGATCTTCTTGGCCTCCGCAATTTTAGAGAAAGATATTTAAAAGGAGCTGGGATGGGGCATGTGTTTTTCAGAGGGTCTTTCTAGCAATAGCATGACTACCTAAGGCATCTATTGTTAGTTCTTGGATGAAGTCAAGCAAGCACAATGCCCACTCACCCTCACTAGTAAATGGGCAGTGTCTCAAATCAAAAAAGGACAAGCAGGAATTTGAAATGGGCAAGGAAGGGGGACGAGGGGGTGGTGTGTACAGGTTCAAGCACCATCTAGCACATCATAGAGGGAACGTGGTTGCATGTCCCAAGGTGGACGATGAAATGAAGAAGAAGTTGATTGTGTACCTTGATGATGTTGCCAGGAAGAAGTACTGTAAAATCGCTGATGTTCATGAGATGAGGGAGGAAGTTGATATCATTGGAGATGAGGGTTCGACAAAGAGATCACGAGTCTCCGGATCCTTGAAACAGAATGCCAGAATGGAAGGGTCATCATGTCAGATGGCTATTAAAGATGCATTCTCCAAGGATCATCGTGATAAGGTTACCTCGTATATATCCAAACAAGCATATACATCGGCAATTCCGTTTAATGCATTGACGACGAAAAACTTCATGCAGATGGTGGAGGCGATTGGGAAGTACAAGCCTGGACCAAAGGCTTCCACGAGGTATGAGCTTAGTTGTCCACTTTTGAAGAAGGCAGTGAAGGCGATTCACGATGACTTGCAATGCCATCGTAATACATGGATGTCGACGAGATACTCTTTGATGACTGATGCGTGAACTGACATGCGAAGAAGGAGCATCATTAATTTTTGTGTCAATTGCACCTTGAGGACTTCATTTTTGAAGTCCATAGATGCCTCAGATGAGGCTCACACCGCGGAATACATCTTCAAGCTGGTGGAGGAGTGTCTGCATGAAGTGGGAGTAGATAAAGTGGTTCAGATTGCGTTGGATAATGCATCCACCAATGTAGCAGCGGGAAGATTGCTGGTCACCAAATATCTGCGGATTTAGTGGACTCCGTGTGCTGCTCACTTCATTGATCTTGCTTTGGAGGAGCTAAGTAGAGAGACAAAAGTGAGGAGTGCAATCACAAAGGCGAAGATGCTTACGGTGTTCATGTACTCTCACACCAAAAGTCTAAGCTTGATGTGCAAGTTCACCAGCAAGAGGGACATTGCAAGGCCCGACCAAACAAGATTTACAACCACTTTTTTCACTCTTGGGATCCTAAATGAAAAGAAATACAAGCTGAGATTGATGTTTTCCTCAGAAGAGTGAAGGAACTGCAAATGGTATAAGACCAAGAAGGGAGAAGCAGTGAGTTCCATTGTATTTATCCCTACATTCTGGACCATACCGCACATGCTTTCAGAGTTTTCACTCCATTGGTTCGTTTATTACGTGTGGTTGATGCAGATCGACGCCCATTTATGGGCTTTGTCTACAGAGGACTTGAAGAGGCCAAGCGGGAGATAATTGCATCATTCAATAGCGTGGAGCTGTCTTACAATTTTTTTTGTTGTTGTTACCTCCAAGACCAAAGGGAGGCTCGATACTCCATTACATCTAGCAGCTTATTACTTGAACCCATTTTTCTTCTACAATGAGTCTTGTGGTGATTCAGATGTTGTGGTATGGAGAGGGTTTAAGGAGTGCATGGAAAGATTTTATCCAGATTTGGATATACAAGATGCAGTTATCAGGGACGATCTTCCGACATATAGAATTGGTCGTGGAGATTTTGGCAAGCCTTTAGCTGTAAGATAGAGGATGACAAATGATGGCAATTATGATCAAAGTATTTCAGTCAATGTTTCTATTGATGTTAATCATACTTTTATTTTATTATTTTGACCAATTCTCTATTTCAATAACTAATTGGTGGTATAATCATGAAGACGATACACCTCATTTGAAATTCATGGCTATCAAGATCGTGATCTTGACGTCTTCATCCTTGAGATGTGAGCGTAACTAGAGTACATTTGACTCGGTAGTGACTCCACTCCACCCACCCAATTCGATTAGTAATAGTAAAATTTAATATAGTAATTGATATAAATTTATTTATTTTGGGTCTACAAATTCATAACAAGAAGAGAATTAGGTTGGTGACGAAGAAGCTAAACGATTTTGTGTACATGCGTTTCAATTCCAACTTGCAGGAACGTCGAGTTGAGAAAGAAAGAGACCCTCTCTCATCTCGGGATAGTGTACACATGGTTGAATGGATCAGAGATGTTGATGCTCATGATGAGGATGTTTTTCCAGGTTTCGGATTGACATGGCGTGCTGTAACACATGCTAGTGGTGCCGAAGAGAATTTGGAACTGAGAAGGAGCCAACGAGGTGAACATGGAAGGGGAGCTTCATCTTTGAGCTCCAATGCTACGCCGATGAATGAGGAGGTGGAGCTACATCTTGAGGATATAGAAGAAGAAGAGCTGGACTTGGATGATGACATTGAGAATTGAATCCATTGACTTGTGACACTTGTCTCACTTATTACTTGTATTATTTTTTGGGCATTGTATATGTTTTTTATTTTGAACATTTGCTCGTAGCCTCGTACTATGTACCAAACATTTTGTTCTTAACTTGCTTCATTTTTTCTTTTCTTGCTATATTTTTTAAGCTCTTAAAAATATTAAAATTGCTAAATATATGAATATAAATGAGAGTACATGTTATAAAAATTGATTTATATATTTAAAATAATTTAAAAATTCCAAACCGACTAATACCCGACTAAATTCGATCACACTCCCAACTGCCAATTAATCCTTAGTCAGTGACCCTGCAGACTGAGTACCGACTGCCGATTTTTGCAGCCTTGAGTTCCACCAAAGGGGTCGCATCTTCAAGAGGAGAGATATTAACCGCATCATTCGACCTCCAAGCCCAGAGAAAGGGCTCCAACGCGCTGCAGATAAATGGTTCTTGGCAAGATTTGAGGGTCCGTATAAAAAAAAGAGGGGTGAATCCGCAACCGGACCCGTTTAGACGAAATATGCTCACCCAATTAGACATCAGATCTGATTCGTTCGAGCTCAGGCGAAGCCCAACCTGAGTAAGGGCAATCAAAATAAAAAGACCAACATCGAGCAAAACCCTAAGAACCAACCCCACCGCCACGGGAAAAACTCCATTTTGTCCTCGTTGTACGCCCAGAAAAGGAAGTGTTCGTTCCTCTGACGATGGAAACTTTTCAAACTCCTCAATCTCTAGCATGTTTTTGCAAAAATCGAATCCACAAACGGTTCCAAGATTTCCTTTTCTAATCGTGAGATTTTTGCTTCGTCAGATCTCATGGAAATCACAATGGTCGCCAACCCTCCCAAAAGCATGGTCGTAAGATCTGACATCTCTAACGTTGCAACTATCTCTGACGATGAGTTAACAACCGGTGGTTCTCTTGATGAAGATGCAGTAGAGGCCGAACATATCACAACATTTGGTGGCGGAGGAGGGTGAACCACCTTCACAAGCAATCTGAAGCTCGCATGACCGACCACCAAGATGCATATATTCTCCGTGGATACCAGCCCACCTCCTTCCACTACGACAATGATGTCTTTGATCTCTGATCCAGGAAGAAGGCCATCAACAAGAATCTCCTCATACGACTAAACTCCATAAGCACATGCCCAAGCGACTCCACCGTGCACGAGAGGAGAGGAGCTCCCTGAGCTCGCATCAAACAGGTGTAGGAAGATGTTGCTTCACTTTCCATGAATCTTGGAATCCTCCTACGTACTCCCATCTCCTCCTCCGTAGAAAGAAGGAACTCCACCACCTGCAGGGAAAGACCTCTCGTGCAACATGAATGAACCTCAAAAGTAACCATGTATTCGATGAAGGAGTCTCCGAGTCTTCACCGCAACATCGCAGTAACATGGTCAACATCACAACATCCACTCAAACTGAACCCAATCAACAACCTATTCTCCTTTGATCTGATAGAATGTAAGCCCCCTCCAACAACCTCTGCATACGAACTAAGGCTTTTCCCCGATAGCATGCCAATTGGAATCCGACTGTTGTGACCCGCAGAAGGCGAGGCAACCACCGAAGTGGTCAATCATGCTTGAGTAGGATAGGTACCTTTACGATGATCCAGTGCTCTACACTAAAGAAACGAGGGGGCTATAGACAAAAAGAGGCAAGGTATCCCCCAAGGCCACATATGTAGCAATGACAGCCTCTTGTGTCGGCTGACCAGAGCCCAGTCATTTCCAGGCCTCTCAAAATTTTTGGTTGCCCTCTTCTCCAACCTTAGAACGAAGTCGAAGTCACCTTCCAGGCCCCTCTTCCACTCCTTCACACTAGCACACACTCTCCAAAGTAGGCCCTTCTTCTTCCTCCTTTCGTTAAACGGCTCCTTCCTCCTCTCGCTTTCAGGCCCTCGCATCCCTCTCTCCCTCTCTCGCTCCATCCCCTAACGTGCCTTTCACTAGGGAATTTTCCTCCTTCTAACACTTTTTCGGTCTTCCTCGCCCTCTCTTCGCTTTTGATATGTTAATGGATACATCTAGAGAATGTTTGATCATAAAGACTCATCTGCATGCAACATGGGTCATGCATATTGGACGTGCTACAAGGCCTCGCACGCCCCTAGAAGTAAGGGCATCCATCTCCTCGTCCTTGGTACGTTTCCAATCATGGTCCTAAAGAGCACTGTGATAATCACGAGGAACGGTGATTGCAATGACATCATATATAAAACTCCTTTCACAACTGGATAGACTATCAGTAAAAGTAAAACATGACTAGGGGTGCAGAGTACATTGCCTTCTAAATTTTCACAGTGTAATGGGGAATTGAGCATCCGGATTTGTAGTGGTAGGGATAGTGGAAGAAGGTGCATCATCTTGCAAATAAGGACCATGTAACGAGACTAAATCAGGATGTGTATTGTGCTTTATTTTGTAGACAATAGGAGGAGGAAGCTCTAAGGGAATACCACTGACAGACTGAGTGAAGTAAGTAGTTTATTCGAAGAAGGTGACATTGACTAACATGATCATAACATAATTACCTCTTTTTTGGATTCGAGGGAACCCATGGAAGACACACTTGATGGCAACTATCATATAACTTTTCAATAGTCTGGAAATTATGAACAAAGATGATGCATCCAAAAATATGCAAAGGTAGAGGGAATGATTTCTCATTTGATAAGTGAGAAGGTAGTGACTCCATTGAGAAAGAAGTGGATACCAGTTGACAAGGTACGTGGCCGTAAGAATATCATCACCGTAGTAGGTTTTAGGTATCCGTATGTGAGTAAAGAGGGTTTTCGAAATATCCAGAAGATATTGAAGTTTCCTTTCCACCACCCTATTTTGTCACGAGGTGTATGGAGAGGCAGTCTAGTGAACGGTACCTTGAGTGGCAAAGAAGGTGATCAAGTCCTGTCGAACAAACTCAAGAGCATTGCCAGTCTTGAAAGTCCTAACACATGCAGAGAAAGAAGTTTTTATGAACTGAAATGACGACAATTTTATTTTCTTTTGAAGTGTTCCTTTGTCAATACACCAAAGAGGTTATGCTATAATGATCCACAAAAGTAGCAAAATACTTATGATCTTGTTCAGTACGGATTGAAGAATGTCCTCAAATGTCACAATGGACCAAAGAGAAAGGTGAGGAACTACAAGATCGGTCCTCCTAGGAAAAGATGCTCGATGTTGTTTGCCAAACTGGAAGGCTTTACACTCAAAAGTCTTTAACAAGAACAGTTTAGGAAACATCTGAGAGAGGGCTCTGGCAGAGGTTGACCAAGAGGCAAATGCCAAAGGAACGAGTTTACATAAATCGAGACAACATCAGCAAAAAATGGAGTCAACGTGGATCTCAAGATAGTACATGATATTATTCTCATGGCCCCCATCAAAGATTTGCATCGTTTGGATGTTCTGAAAATAGCAATAGTGCTCGTCAAAAATCACTCTGCAGTTCAGTTTAACACATAATTTATGAACATATAGTAAGCTCATCGGAAAGTCAAGAGCATAGAAAACTCCAGAAAGATTGAGTTTGGAGGGAAATTCCATAGTCTCAATGACAGTAATGGGAGAATGAGCTCCATTGGCTAAATAGGCTAACTTCACATTAGAAGAAGGTTTTGAAGAGATCAACATACTACCTTCTTCAGTCAAGTGAGTAGATGTGCCGGAGTCTATAATCCAAGCCGACTTTGAGGCATAAGCATAGTTGGCTACAATACCTGAGATTGTACAACTGGATTTGCAATAGGAGGGTTCTCACACGTGGGAACATTTTGTAGCAGTTACATGCTTCTAAAGTAGTCTGCAATAGAAAGTTGGACCGTTTGTCCACCAGTGTCCTAATTTGAGGGCATCTCTGTCATATCTACATCATAATTAGATAATGACGCAACGCTGGCCTGCAATGGTTTGTCAAACTTTGCCCAATACCTCTCAGATGGGTGGTTGGATCTATGGTAATGGATGCACGGTGTGCATCCATGACCGCGATCATAATCACAGCATTGACCTCCTTGGAAACTGTGGCGACCGCCTCTTCCAGGTGACACCAAAAAGATAGCATTCTTCACAGACTGCGGAGGATGAGTATGACCAACGGAGGTTTCGAGCTATTGTAGACGACCAAAGATGACTTTGATGGAGGGAAGTGTATCAGAAGTGAGAAAGTGATCCTTCACGGTCTGATGGCAATGATGAAGAGTGACAAGAAATCCATAGCATTTAGATCTTTCTGAACCTGCTTGATACAAAAAGCTGGTTGAAAGATGGCACATTCCTCATAAAGGTCGGTGAGATGTTCCTAGTATGCCACGTGAGTAGACTTTTTTTGAGAAGCGGACCAAATCAACATGTAATTGTCTGCAAACATGTCTTGGTAATCTGCTGAGAATATGTTTGTGCTAGTCTATCCTATTTGTCCTTCACAGTGTCCTCGTTCAGGAAATTGGCAGCAATGTGGGACTCGATGTTGTTGTTCATCCATGTCATGGAATATAGTTGTCCCTAAGCCAGGACTCATAGTCTTTGTATGTTTCCTTTAGAGTCGCCTTTTTCAGAAAAAATTTCCCTCTGATCTCCAATGAACACATTAAAGTCCCAAGACTAGAGCATATAATTATCTGTGCCCTTGAGTTGATAGAAGTTGCCTGAAACATCGTATAATATGTGAACAACAAGACCTTGGTCTCGGTGAGAGTCGCGACCATCATGGTCAGAGAGATGGATCAACAAAATGTTGTAAAAAAATTTAATCACACATGGAGAACTAATAGGACATCAACTCTTGAATGGACTCGCTGCATGCACATGATGTGCGAGGATTCGTTGCCAGAATAGAGGGCACGTGAGATGTGCGTGTGGGGGCCACAGGTTGTTGCTGTGCGAGATACACACTGTGGGTTGTGCACTACTCCTGCTGGGTGTACACTGGAGGGGCTGTGTGCTGCTGCTTGAGCGTGCGAAAGGGTGCGCGAGAGCCAACGCTAGGAGGGGGCTCTGCGCGAGGTATGCGGTGAGGAGAGGATGGCTTGTGCGGGAGTAGGCAACACCAGAGAAGGACAAGTTGGTGCATCATTCTCCGTGGAACCTTTCGACGGGAAGAACGAATTCACCTTATGGCAACAACGGGTAAGGAATATATTCACACGAGAATGACTTGTAAAAGCTCTCCAATATAAAGAAAAGAAGCCAGAGAAGATGAAAAGGAAAAGTGGAAGTAGATGAGGAATCTAGCGAACAGTACGATACAACTGCTCTTAATAGACAACACTCTTTGCGAAGTAATCGGTTTGAAGGATCTAATAAAGGTTTGGATAAAGCTCAAGAAAGTATACAAGTCCAAATCTTTGACGAACTGGCTATTGATGAAGAAGAATCTCTATGATCTGATAACCGAGGGGACAAAGTTCGAAGTGCACTTGGATGAATTCAACAAAATTTTAACAGATGTACTCACACTTGAAGAGAAGAATGCGGAAAAAGAATCTCTCTTCAAGGAGGAGGATAAGGCACTCATCTTGCTGAGTTCGCTTATGTGAACCCTTCAGGATCCGGGTACCCGTTAATCACACAATCACACTATTATTCACATGAGATCGCATGAAGTTACCAAAAAACAGGGAAAATTTTTCGCGCGGCTAATTATCCACATGACATTCACATTCACAACATAACCATAAAGTAAAAGAGATACAATTGGCAGCAAAATTCTTTTTTCATTAATATTCACATTCATTTACAACTTGCACAAGCATCTTCCATATTACAACATATATCCCAAGTGATACAAAAGAGATAGCATATACATCCTCAACTAGACAAAAACTGAGACAAAGTACTTCATACCGTCTAGTGTAAACACTGTCTCCAGGAAGCATGTATAGCTACTGAGCGGCTACTGAACTGCAGACTGTTTGCCTGCCAAACATATTAGGAAAGAAGAGGCGTCAGCCATTGCTAGTACCTCCCAAAACTTATAAAAATAACCAGACATTTAATATGTGCAAAAGCAGGCAAGTAGAAAGGTGGTATAAGTAAAATCTACATCTACTTGCGTAAGTAAAAAGGGTTTGTTTGTAATGCGTTTCTAATGATTTCCCCAGAACCCGGCATTTCCCATATGTAACATATTTATATAGCAGTTGCGTAATCATGAGTGTATGAGTGTGAATGCATATATCAATTTCTTCAGAGATCATGTTGGTGAGTAAAAATGGAAAAGTTGAGATTGTAGGGATCTATTAATTTATTTAAATTCTTGGGTAGAGAGAATGGTCTTTTGATCATAACTTCTCCAATTCTTAACTTCAATGTTTCAAATATAGCTCCAGATGTTGTAGATGTAGATATGGATGATCTAGATATAGAATCGCCAAGTCTGTTTGGCGAAGTAACTCAAGCGGCGAAGAAGCCTACAAATGGCTCTTCCGTCTCGCCCTCTAATTGGAAGCGCGGTCCTATAGAGGGATAGGTCTACTCCCCAACTACGCCACTGAGACGGGTGAGAGAGACTCCCTAGAAAAGTCACTCTAGAAAACTGCCCGACTAGTACGGGCGGACGAGCTCGTACGTAAAACTGAAAACCAAGGATCCCTCGCCTGGGTATCCTAAAAGACAGGGTCAACGGAACTGGTCTAAAGTCAGGATCCCAACGAGGCGTAAAAACACTGCGAGCTCGCATGAAAACCGTGTAGAAGACTGGGATCCTAGACCCGCGCATTAAGCGGCCGCTGCCCTAACTGGGCTTCCTTTTCTCCGCCTAGTTGAGGGTCACCGCGCCCTCGCACGGTCAGGTGTAGAAGTCGCCATGACCGGCAATAGTATTTATCAGACATCACCAATCTGCCATCATTCTTACTTTCTTGATGTCTCAACTCTTTCTTAATCTTTCCGTAGTTGACTGTACAGATCTAGATCCTATTTTGATAAACTCAGGTAATAGTGACTTATACATAGTGATTAATATTTAAGATTTAATCTTGATTATTCTGGTTATTACTATATATATATATTAGTAAATGATACTTCACGGATCAATTAATCAAATATACTCACTACTCCTAATATGTGTATTTCGATTCTCTATTACGAAGTCATGATTACAAAATCTTCTTTTTATCAAGGCAAGATCTCTGATTCAAGAATTGTAGGTTTTAGTACTATTGAGCTCAAACAGATTGGCACCTTCTGGATTAAGGAATTACAAAGAACAAATACTAGATATCAACTATTGGAGTTTTTCATATATTAAGACAAGTGCTCCTGATTGTGATATTACTTATTAAATAATCCATGTACATACTATTTAAGTACAATTTTTCAAGAACCAATATTCTCTATTAATTTAAATTCCAGGTGAATCTAAATAGATTGATATGAAGAGTTTATTTCAAGATGAAGTGATTCTCTTTTACATCTCGAAGGAGAAAGCTAAGAATTATAACAATCACAAGACAATGATTGGGAGTTGTGGAATTGATTATGAACTTGCGGTGGTTGTTTATGCAAGATGACAACAAAATGGTGCATGAATTTCTGCTTCAGTACTCGTTTGAGAAGAGAGTTACTAAATCTTCCACTGATGTTTTTTTTTAAAACAGTACAGGAAAATTTACTATGTTCTTAAAGGATAATCTTATGGGAATATGTAGAACATATTTAGATTCTAAGCATTTTAATAGATGCATTATTGAAAACGCCACAGATCTTGTCTAACAATATAAGTATATCCTACGGACCTACTCTACATAGACAATAGTCAGGAATGAAAATCTACAAATTAATGTTGGTGTATATTAACAATGGTACATACTTAATAATCGTTTACTCAATGAAATAGACACTGTGCTCCTGGACACATAAGCTCTAGAGGATTCTCAACTAGAGATTTATGATCAGAAAGAGTAACATCTGTGTTTAATGCCAACAATTTCTTCCCCCACCTATCCAGGATTTTCTGACTACTGCAAATAAAATATTAAAACTACTATTATTACTAATGGCAACTTCATCTATATTGGTGTATTGGATTTCAACTAAAGGAAGAGTATTGGCAGGAATCATAATAACTGAAATTTCAAGTAATAAACAGTAGCTTGAAATTCTGTAATTCAATTAATAGAAGTTGGAGATCTAATATCTACATCTAATGTATATATACATACCCAGAATGATAAAAAAAAGAAAAGATGATGCATGCATGGCAGTAATGAGGTAGGATATGGACTGGGGATGATACATAAGAATTTCCTCAATTTGAATCTCCAAAATGGAGAAAATATTTGCATGCAGTAGCACAATTTGGGTACAGCAAGAGGAGGTGAAATGGTGCACATGCAAGGCAGCAAGAAGAATTAGGGACATGGATAGTACCTGGACTTTCAGATTTTTGAGAAGGAGCTTTTGATTTGTTAGTATGAGCAGTTCTCAGCCTTCCTGCAAGAAATAACGGCAGCCAAGAATTGGAGGACTGGAATTCCTATTGGCTGGAATTTGTGGGAGAAAGCTCCAACGGCTGGGATGTTCGAAGAATCTGGGAGAGAATTTTAGAAGAGGGAAGAGGTGACGTTGGGGAAGGGTTATATAGGAAAGAGGGAGGATTTTGGCTTTGCCAAGTGGAGATTAATTGTGGGCCAAATGGGAAAAAAGTAAGGAATAAGTGGCATATGTATAGCTGTGTTGGTTTTTTTTTTAACCGAAGGAGTCTGCTGTTACTGTAGCATAGATTAAATTATTATATTTATATTTCTTTTATATTTCTCCTTTTTCTTTGATATACAAAAGTTGATCATATTCACACCTTGGGCCTTGGATTTTGACGCACCATATCTCGTTTTGACCGTCTCGAAACGACGATCAATATGAGCATAATATTGATATACTTTCGGTCGAGTTTTGAATACCCGAAATTTTCGGATACGATTTTTGTTTAAGGTTAAATTTTACGAATTAAAAATATCAAACGACCTCCGATTGACGAACGGTCGATTCTGTTGGTCTTGTATCGTCGAATCGGATCTAATAACGGTCTCGGTTCATTTCGCGGTTTCCGAATATTGCGTCGCGGCTTTTCACGGCGCGCGCTACGGTGTGATCGATTTTCGGTCGATTTCGCCCGAACGACTTTTGATTCATGATCAATTGGTCGTTTTAGGTTGTTTAGTATTGACCGACAACGTTTTTAGGTTCATTAGACCCAGAATCGGACGAGTTCGGGTTTGATTGGAAACCAGATGCTACAAATATAAAAACCTCAAAGGGAGTCTCGTCCTCGAGACTCGAGTTAAGTCTATTCGGTGACTTGTTTAAATTTCATATGTCCATAAAAACCTCAAAGGGTTTTGAACACATAAAAACCTCAAAGAGAAAACAAGCCATATATTTATAATGTATTTAATTACAAAAGCTTGTTTTGATGATTACATCAGAAAAGCTGCGGGTATCGTGCCCGCATGTCGGCTTCGGTCTCCCACGTTGCCTCTTTGATGCCGTGTCGGTGCCACAAAACCTTGACCAATGAAATCTCCTTGTTGCGAAGCTTCTTCTCAGCGCGGTCAAGTATCTGGACTGGCTTCTCTTCATAAGTCAGATCTGGCTCTACGTCGAGATTCTCGTAACTGATGATGTGCCGATGGTCGTGGACATACTTCCTCAGATTGAATATGTGGAAAACATCATGAATAGCTGATAGATGTGGAGGAAGGGCTACTCGATATGCCACTTTCCCCACTCTCGCAAGAATCTCGAACGGTCCGACGTATCGTGGCGCCAACTTGCCACGAACATCGAATCTCTGCACTCCTTTCATGGGAGATACACGAAGAAATACCCAATCTCCAACCTATAATTGATAGGAATGTCATTAATATGAAGTTAAGTCAATTTTGTAATAAAGGAAGAGAAGAAGATTGGATACCTGAAATTCCAAATCTCTTCTCCGACGGTCTGCATAACTCTTCTCGCGACTCTGTGCCGTCAGAAGCCTCCGTCTCACAAGATCAACAGCTCTTGCGGTCTCCTCCAAGAGATCTACGGAATATAAAGCATGATCACCTACCTCACGCCAACTGAGAAGTGTGAGGCATCTCCGCCCGTATAGGGCTTCGAATGGTGCCATGCCAATACTGGAGTGATAGCTGTTGTTAAACGTGAATTCCACCAAAGGAAAATGGTCCTTCCAAGACCCTTTCCACTCTAAAGTGCATGCGCGAAGTAGATCCTCAAGCGTCTGAATGGTGCGCTCACTATGCCCGTCTGTCTGCGGATGATAAGCAGAACTCATCTTCAGCTCTGTTTGTAGTGCTGACATGAACTGATGCCAATAATGTGACGTAAATCTCGAATCCCTGTCAGACACCACCTCTCGTGGTATACCATGCAGTCTGATGATGTTCTGCACATAGAGCTTGGCTAATCTGGAAGGAGTGTAAGTCGTGTTGACAGGTATAAAATGGGCTGACTTGGTCAACCTATCAACAACGACCCATATAGAATCATGGCCACCTGGTGTGTTTGGCAGACCTGTGACAAAATCCATAGAAATGCTCTCCCACTTCCATTCGGGAATGGGGAGAGGCTGCAGTAATCCCGGTGGTCTCCTGTGCTCAGCCTTGACCATCTGACAGGTCATGCATCTGTTAACATGTAGCGCCACATCGCGCTTCATTCCATCCCACCAGAAATGTCGACGCAGATCACGGTACATCTTCGTGCTACCTGGATGGATGGATAACCGTGAACTGTGTGCCTCGTCCAAAATGTCTCTGTGAAGCTGCTCGTCATTGGGTACAACGACCCGTCCTGCCTTCCATAAAATAGACTCTGTCACGACAAAATCATCAAATTCATCCTTGATGGCACGCATGTATCTATCTCGGATCTAAGGATCTGTCTTCTGTCCATCTAAAATACGATCCCAAAGACTGTTGTATCGTGGAGGCACGGCGGTAGAAATGGATGCGCTCTCCTGAGGATGCCAATCGGTCAAAGCTGCAAGCGTATCCCACGTGTATAGCCAGTTCGCCGTACCATCAGCATGCGCTCTCCTGCTGAGTGCATCAGCCACCACGTTTCCCTTACCGGGATGGTAAGAGATCGTGCAATCATAATCCTTCAGCAGCTCCAGCCATCTGCGCTGTCTCATGTTCAGCTCCTTCTGATCAAAGATGTACTTCAGAATCTTGTGATCCGTGAAAATCTCGAAGTTCACCCCATATAGATAGTGGCGCCAGATCTTAAAGGCGAAGACAACTGCCGCCAATTCCAAATCATGTGTGGGGTAGTTCCGTTCGTGCGGTCTCAACTGTCGTGATGCGTAAGCAATCACCTATCCTCTCTGCATCAACACTGCTCCTATAGCTTCTCCAGATGCATCTGTGTAAACTGCATAGTCCTGAGTGCCTGAAGGAAGATCTAGAATGTGCGTTGTAGTCAATCTTTCCTTCAGTGTCTGGAAGGCCTGCTCACATGAATCGTCCCAAATAAATGGAACTCCCTTCTGCGTCTGTCGTATCAGAGGGCGAACAATGCGTGAAAATCCGCTGACAAAGCGTCTGTAATAGCCCGCTAATCCGAGGAAGCTTCGAATCTGAGTGACTGTCTTGGGCTGCTCCCAAGACATAACTGCATCTATCTTCGTAGGATCAACCGCGATACCTGCTCCAGAAATAATATGCCCCAAAAATGAGACCTGGGATAACCAGAACTCACCCTTGCTCAACTTGGCATATAGCTTGTGCTTCCGCAATGTATCTAAGACAATCCGTAGATCATTTGCATGATCCCATTCATTCCGTGAATAGATGAGCACATCATCGATGAACACCACTACAAACTTGTCCAAGTATGGACGGAAGATACGGTTCATCATATCCATGAAAGCCGCAGGTGCATTGGTGAGTCCAAACGGCATCACCACAAACTCGTAGTGTCCATAGCGAGTCCTGAAGGCTGTCTTCGGAATGTCCGACTCGCGAATCCTCAGCTGATGGTAGCCTGAGCGAAGATCGATCTTCGAGAAAACCGAAGATCCCTGGAGCTGGTCAAACAAATCATCTATGCGTAGCAAAGGATAACGGTTTTTCACCGTTCTCTTGTTCAGCTGCCGGTAATCGATGCACAGTCTCATGGATCCATCCTTCTTCTTGACAAATAGAACCGGAGCACCCCAAGGTGAAGTGCTCGGCCTCACGAATCCCAAATCAAATAACTCCTGCAACTGCACCTTCAGCTCCCTCAACTCGGCTGGTGCCATGCGATATGGTGCCATAGAGATCGGCTGTGTATCTGACAACAATGTGATCTCGAACTCGATCTCCCTCTCAGGAGGTAGCCCTGATAGCTCATCAGGAAATACGTCAGGGTATTCTGATACTACTCGGATATCCTGTATCATCGGCTCCTGATCAGACACCTCCCGAACAAAAGCAAGATATGAATCGCAATCCTGGTCAACAAGTCGCTGGGCTCGCAATACTGAAATGTACTCCATGGTGGAGTCATGTGTAGTACCCTCAAAAGTGAACTCAGGTAGATCTGGAATCCTGAAGACAACCGTCTTCCTAAAGCAATCAACAAGTGCATGATGAGCGGATAGCCAATCCATGCCTAAAATCAAGTCGAACTCATCAAGCTGTAGGAGTAGACAGTCTGCGATCATCTCATGACCGCCAATCGGTATGGGCAAGTGCCTGACTATCAGAGATATGACAAATAACTGGCCACCTGGCCCTCGGATGTGATATGGAGACGATAGCGTCTCTGCAACTCTATCTAAAGAAACAAGCAACCTCGAAGCAAGGAAAGAGTGTGTCGCGCCGGAATCGAATAAAACATGGAAAGGTCGGCCCAAGACTGAGACCATACCTTTCACCACAGTAGCTGCTGAACGTGCCTGTTCCTCAGTAACGACATGTAACTGTCCCTGCCTGGCTGATGCAGCATTAGATCCCGCCACACTCTGCGTCTGTCTCTGCTGCTGTCGCCTAAAATTGGAGTTCTTGCCACAGAAACTCCCTGAACGCTATGTCTGAGGCTGTGACTGTGAAGGATGTGGCTGAGGCTCGCCAGAAGCCTGTGGGCACTGTGCTCGGTAATGTCCCCACTCGTGACATCGGTAGCATCTGACTGGCCTGGTAGGTGGAGTAGCTGTGCCTGTGCTCCGAGCTGGTCCGGCTGGTGGTCGGTCTACTCGCTGCGATCCAGATGGTCGAGCGGACTCTGTGCCACGTCCGGCGAGTGCTCCTCCTAGAGTAGTCGATGGAGAAGAGCGAACACTGCCTGTGAAGGACGAACCTGTGGGTCGGAATCGTCTGTCTGACCTCTGCTGCTGAAACGGTCGACGTATCGGTCCAAAAGATCGTCGCGGTCTAGGCGCTGCTCCAGACGAGCTCCCGAAACATCTCCCTCTAATGTCCTCAAATTTCTCCGCAGCATCGGTAGCTTCGGAGATGGATGTGATATGTAGTCCAGCCAACTTCTCCTGCACCTCCTCTCGCATGCCGCCAATGAACTTCTCCAGATTCTCCTCTGGAAATGCGCCAGCTGCTCGTGTATGTCGTGACAGCTCTGTGTATCTGATAAAGTAATCCCTGGCTATCATCTGTCCCTGACGAAGCTCTGCAAACAGTCGACGCTGGGACTCCTTCCACTTCGCAGAAAAGAAGTGGGCTCTGAACCTAGTCTCGAAATCGTTCCAAGTAGGCTCTCGGCCTAACTCGGACACTACGGCCTCCCACCATCGCTCGGCGAAGTCTGTCAGTGAATACTCTATGAAAGATAGCCACGTGTCTTGTGGCGCATGAATCGCCCTGAGCACCTTCATCACTCTCTTCAGCCACTGCTCAGCATCATCTGGTGGACCTGTGCCCTCGAACAGGGGTATGTTGGCCCGCTGATAAGAAGTGAAGACCGACTGGTGCCTGTGGATGGCTGAATACTCGTGTGCATCCTCGCCAGCAAAGTCAACAGGGTCCTGCTCCCTGTCTAAGTCTGCATCCTCCTCAGCTCCATGCTCTGGAATGTCCTCTAGTGGATCGTCAGGATGAGGCTGCTCCACCTCAACGGACTGGTGCTGGTCCTGTCGTATTCCATCCTGGGATGGACGATACGTGAAGTCTGACAGGTCCTCAAATCTCATCTCTATGTCCGTCTGCCTGTCAGCAATCTCGGTCTGCTGGGCCAATATCTGCTGCTGCTGGCCTCTCATAGCAGCCTGCTGCTCCTGAAGATCAGTAAGTGCGCTCAATATGCGTGCCAGCTGATCAGAAGTATCCTGACCTGGTCGAGATGCCATGGCTCTGCATGAGAACCATAATTAGTCATAAAAATGCCCTAGACAGATATTTATCATAAATGCTTTTCTCTTCTTGGGATATAATATGAAAATTAATGAAATTGGTGACATCTGTGGATATTGAATATGAATGTCATATTTCCCTTCTCGAACTCACGACAAGTCGGAAGGCTGTCGCTATTCGAGAACTTAATGCGATCAGAATTGAAATACTGCGAATGTACATATCGGGGTACCACTGCTCTGATACCAAACTGTGAACCCCTCAGGATCCGGGTACCCGTTAATCACACAATCACACTATTATTCACATGAGATCGCATGAAGTTACCAAAAAGCAGGGAAAATTTTTCGCGCGGCTAATTATCCACATGACATTCACATTCACAACATAACCATAAAGTAAATGAGATACAATTGGCACCAAAATTCTTTTTTCATTAATATTCACATTCATTTACAACTTGTACAAGCATCTTCCATATTACAACATATATCCCAAGTGATACAAAAGAGATAGCATATACATCCTCAACTAGACAAAAACTGAGACAAAGTACTTCATACCGTCTAGTGTAAACTCTGTCTCCAGGAAGCATGTATAGCAACTGAGCGGCTACTGAACTGCAGGCTGTTTGCCTGCCAAACATATTAGGAAAGAAGAGGCGTCAGCCATTGCTGGTACCTCCCAAAACTTATAAAAATAACCAGACATTTAATATGTGCAAAAGCAGGCAAGTAGAAAGGTGGTATAAGTAAAATCTACATCTACTTGCGTAAGTAAAAAGGGTTTGTTTGTAATGCGTTTCTAATGATTTCCCCAGAACCCGGCATTTCCCATATGTAACATATTTATATAGCAGTTGCGTAATCATGAGTGTATGAGTGTGAATGCATATATCAATTTCTTCAGAGATCATGTTGGTGAGTGAAAAATGGAAAAGTTGAGATTGTAGAGATCTATTAATTTATTTAAATTCTTGGGTAGAGAGAATGGTCTTTTGATCATAACTTCTCCAATTCTTAACTTCAATGTTTCAAATATAGCTCCAGATGTTGTAGATGTAGATATGGATGATCTAGATATAGAATCGCCAAGTCTGTTTGGCGAAGTAACTCAAGCGGTGAAGAAGCCTACAAATGGCTCTTCCGTCTCGCCCTCTAATTGGAAGCGCGGTCCAATAGAGGGATAGGTCTACTCCCCAACTACGCCACTGAGACGGGTGAGAGAGACTCCCTAGAAAATTCACTCTAGAAAACTGCCCGACTAGTACGGGCGGACGAGCTCGTACGTAAAACTGAAAACCAAGGATCCCCCGCCTGGGTATCCTAAAAGACAGGGTCAACGGAACTGGTCTAAAGTCAGGATCCCAACGAGGCGTAAAAACACTGCGAGCTCGCATGAAAACCGTGTAGAAGACTGGGATCCTAGACCCGCGCATTAAGCGGCCGCTGCCCTAACTGGGCTTCCTTTTCTCCGCCCAGTTGAGGGTCACCGCGCCCTCGCACGGTCAGGTGTAGAAGTCGCCATGACCGGCAATAGTATTTATCAGACATCACCAATCTGCCATCATTCTTACTTTCTTGATGTCTCAACTCTTTCTTAATCTTTCCGTAGTTGACTGTACAGATCTAGATCCTATTTTGATAAACTCAGGTAATAGTGACTTATACATAGTGATTAATATTTAAGATTTAATCTTGATTATTCTGGTTATTACTATATATATATATATATTAGTAAATGATACTTCACAGATCAATTAATCAAATATACTCACTACTCCTAATATGTGTATTTCGATTCTCTATTACGAAGTCATGATTACAAAATCTTCTTTTTATCAAGGCAAGATCTCTGATTCAAGAATTGTAGGTTTTAGTACTATTGAGCTCAAACAGATTGGCACCTTCTGGATTAAGGAATTACAAAGAACAAATACTAGATATCAACTATTGGAGTTTTTCATATATTAAGACAAGTGCTCCTGATTGTGATATTACTTATTAAATAATCCATGTACATACTATTTAAGTACAATTTTTCAAGAACCAATATTCTCTATTAATTTAAATTCCAGGTGAATCTAAATAGATTGATATGAAGAGTTTATTTCAAGATGAAGTGATTCTCTTGTACATCTCGAAGGAGAAAGCTAAGAATTATAACAATCACAAGACAATGATTGGGAGTTGTGGAATTGATTATGAACATGCGGTGGTTGTTTATGCAAGATGACAACAAAATAGTGCATGAATTTCTGCTTCAGTACTCGTTTGAGAAGAGAGTTACTAAATCTTCCACTGATGTTTTTTTTTAAACAGTAAAGGAAAATTTACTATGTTCTTAAAGGATAATCTTATGGGAATATGTAGAACATATTTAGATTCTAAGCATTTTAATAGATGCATTATTGAAAACGCCACAGATCTTGTCTAACAATATAAGTATATCCTACGGACCTACTCTACATAGACAATAGTCAGGAATGAAAATCTACAAATTAATGTTGGTGTATATTAACAATGGTACATACTTAATAATCCTTTACTCAATGAAATAGACACTGTGCTCCTGGACACATAAGCTCTAGAGGATTCTCAACTAGAGATTTATGATCAGAAAGAGTAACATCTGTGTTTAATGCCAACAATTTCTTCCCCCACCTATCCAGGATTTTCTGACTACTGCAAATAAAATATTAAAACTACTATTATTACTAATGGCAACTTCATCTATATTGGCGTATTGGATTTCAACTAAAGGAAGAGTATTAGCAGGAATCATAATAACTGAAATTTCAAGTAATAAACAGTAGCTTGAAATTATGTAATTCAATTAATAGAAGTTGGAGATCTAATATCTACATCTAATGTATATATACATACCCAGAATGATAAAAAAAAGAAAAGATGATGCATGCATGGCAGTAATGAGGTAGGATATGGACTGGGGATGATACATAAGAATTTCCTCAATTTGGATCTCCAAAATGGAGAAAATATTTGCATGCAGTAGCACAATTTGGGTACAGCAAGAGGAGGTGAAATGGTGCACATGCAAGGCAGCAAGAAGAATTAGGGACATGGATAGTACCTGGACTTTCAGATTTTTGAGAAGGAGCTTTTGATTTGTTAGTATGAGCAGTTCTCAGCCTTCCTGCAAGGAGTAACGGCAGCCAAAAATTGGAGGACTGGAATTCCTATTGGCTGGAATTTGTGGGAGAAAGCTCCAACGGCTGGGATGTTCGAAGAATCTGGGAGAGAAAATTTTAGAAGAGGGAAGAGGTGACGTTGGGGAAGGGTTATATAGGAAAGAGGGAGGATTTTGGCTTTGCCAAGTGGAGATTAATTGTGGGCCAAATGGGAAAAAAGTAAGGAATAAGTGACATATGTATAGCTGTGTTGGTTTTTTTTTTTAACCGAAGGAGTCTGTTACTGTAGCATAGATTAAATTATTATATTTATATTTCTTTTATATTTCTCCTTTTTCTTTGATATACAAAAGTTAATCATATTCACACCTTGGGCCTCGGATTTTGACGCACCATATCTCGTTTTGACCGTCTCGAAACGGCGATCAATATGAGCATAATATTGATATACTTTCGGTCGAGTTTTGAATACCCGAAATTTTCGGATACGATTTTTGTTTAAGGTTAAATTTTACGAATTAAAAATATCAAACGACCTCCGATTGACGAACGGTCGCTTCTGTTGGTCTTGTATCGTCGAATCGGATCTAATAACGGTCTCGGTTCGTTTCGCGGTTTCCGAATTTTGCGTCGCGGCTTTTCACGGCGCGCGCTACGGTGTGATCGATTTTCGGTCGATTTCGCCCGAACGACTTTTGATTCATGATCAATTGGTCGTTTTAGGTTGTTTAGGACCGACAACGTTTTTAGGTTCATTAGACCCAAAATCGGACGAGTTCGGGTTTGATTGGAAACCGAATGCTACAGCTTACATCTTCCTACGAATTATTGGCATTATTGGCTAATATAGCCACTATGTTGTTTTTCATATTTTAGTTTTGTTTCCTTGTTCTTTAGTTTTGTTTGTAATCCTTCGGGGTTAATGTAGTTGTCATATATTGGGCTCTAGCATTTCTCCCTATATAAGGAATCCCACACCCATGAATAAATTCATATTTTAGTACCCAAGTTGCCCGGCGCTTAAACTATTATTCTTTATATTTGTGATTTTTGGCTCATTTTTTGTTGGAAAAGAGTCTGTTTGGGAAAAATTAAATTGTATTTGGCATGCACCACCTGAAGAAATTAACGAGGAAAGCTCATTTAAGGTGGTTTGGATATATGCAAAGAAGGTCTTCTAGTGCTTCCATTGGAAAGTAAGACTAAGAAGAAGAGTTTTGCATGTAGGAACGATGGGGAATGTTGGAAGAGAACTACTAAGAATACATGGTTTCTGTGGATTTATGCCCACCCAAATTCATATATTCATATAGAACAAATATAACATTTTACAAGGACCAAGACTCTGAGAACTTTAGCATGCTCGATCACATTCCACATACAACCTCTCTCATCGAAAAATTATTTCTTTTCTTGCTAGTCAGTTTGCCCATAGCATCACAGCAGCCCGAGTTTTGTCAGCTTCTGAGTCCCTCCAGTGGGTGCCAATAGACTCCCAGATTGTGGAGTCACTACCACAGTTTATACCTAAAAGTTGAACAGTATCCCACACTGCCCTAGGATCGGCACAACTAAAAACATGATTTATATCCCCTAGTCCATCTGTTCAACGTAGACAAGTATGATCTACTCCATGGAAACTCCCGACCCTTCCGACATAAAAGCTAACGTGTCCCCGTATGAGAAGCCACAAAAAACCTTTACCTGCAAAGGGAGTTTCCAACTCTAAATCCTTTCGAAATCCTCACTTTTAATTATGGCATTATGGCAGCGACTGTCTAATTGCATTTTTATCTTAAATTGCAATTAAAGGTATGATATGATGCAGTTCTACAGGATTCTTACCCCATTCTAGATGGTTATTTGCAGATATCCAGGCATTTTTTATATTATACACAGTACATAGTATTAATGCCAAGTCAAATGTCTCTGGTATCTCTTAAATTTCCAATGCATTCAGCCTTGGGTTATATCAAAATGTAATCATATATCCTTGTGGAATAAACTACATGCGATTTTGATGCTAGAAATTGGACGATTTAATGCAAAGTTTATTTGACTAATTTCATTTGATATACTCCCAGGATCTTTTAGTGCTATCATCACCTGTATACTATTGGCAAGGAACTAGATTTATACATTAACAAAGACTTTTTCTGCAGTTGTGAGTGTGGGGGCAGCACTTTTCCTCTTTCAACAGTTAGCTGGAATAAATGCTGTTGTCTATTACTCCACGGCTGTTTTTCGAAGTGCTGGCATTGCTTCAGATATTGCCGCAAGTGCTCTTGTCGGTGCATCAAATGTCTTTGGTTAGTTTTAAATTTTTGAATTGCATAGAAAATTATGAACAGGTGACTTCATTTACTGCCTTTGGCAATCTTCTTAATTGAATCTTCCACAGGTACTGTTATCGCATCTTCTTTGATGGACAAACAAGGAAGGAAAAGCCTCATTACCTTTAGCTTTCTGGGAATGGTATAAATATTCTCATGGTTAATGCCTAATTTTGCTATATCCCTCGTTAGATGTTCTGGTGGTTGAGCAATTGACCTTCACACTTTCCCACCCTATTGATGGGTTTAATTTGCATCCCCAAGAAATTAAAAGAAATACTGTGCATATAAACCTAAACAAGTTGAAAGGGGATATACTTCAAGAAAAAGTTAAAGGACAGCACGAAATCATTTATCGCTAAATGTTGGTAACTTCTATTCAAATGCATGGAGGTGACATGAGATGGAATAATTTGACATGTTTATTCTCATTATTCTCCCATCTCAATGAATGAGACACTCCTATACCTATTCAACCTTTAATTATTTTAATCTCCCTTCTGAAGTTCAATATGAGTACCCACTTAATGGTCTAGTGGTAGTACAGTGTGTCTACCACACAAAAGACCAGGGTTCAAATCCCACTCTTGCAGGGGTTGCGTTAGGTAGTCGACGGCCAGCGTAAAAAAAGTCGAATCTTTCAACATGGATTTGAGCAAGAATCCATGTAGCCCACCCTACTCATAGTGGGAGAAGGCTTAGCACTTTTTTTCTGAAGTTCAATATGAGAGTGCTTGTAGAATTGAAACACTACCAAAGGGAGAATAATAGTAGTATCCACTTAAATTATGGGTAATATGCGAAATTTAAAAATAAGCGCATTCAAACCAGAGATTTAATCAATGATGCAGACACATGTTAAGTGAAAATCCAACTAGGTGAAAACCACGACCCGAGTCCAGACTCGTGATTCTCTATTAGTCATGCTGATCAACGTCCCCACTATATGAATTATTTAAGTGGATAATTCAACCGTTTAGAAAGCTCTTGCAGACATTCTGATGAAACCACTCTCATGGAAACCATACAAAAACATAAGCTCCAAGTTATGTATAAGAGTCAACAGTCACATAATTTCTTAGCTTGTGGGAGATATCAGCCCCATCTCCACTATAATGAGCCCTACGGAGTCTACTACTCCTCACCTCATGTGAACAACAATTCATATTGAGCCATGCCATTGCTATTTTCAGCATGTTTACATTCTTATATAAAGCTGTGTACGTGAGCATAATGCATCAATCAAACAGTCCACCGATACTCTTCTTCTCCATGTGTGCAACACTTGATGTTTGACTCAGCTAACAGGTGGGCTAAACCACGGGGTAATCTTTGTTTACGTATGTATTAAATTCTGATGTGACAACTGATGTATAGAATAGAAAATGATTATAATACGGTGAATAGAGGGGATATTAGAAATATAGCTTGTATTGTATTTGTTTAGGAAGAGAATAATGCTAAGTATTGATCTGACATCTTATGGACATAAAAGTACTGATATGTTTCTCAAAGATGCAAATACCAATGTGACACCTAATAGTAAATGATTGAGATAATGATGAGCTAACAGGGCTGGTAGAGATACGGTAGATGTTATGCAACTATTTTCTTAACCCATGAGTCGTAACTTCCATAAATCCGACTGTTAACCTCTAAAAAGGGGATAAATCCTCCTTAAAATGGCAAGAAAATAGAGGCATAAGGTTACTTTCCTACATTTGGAATTAGGGCTGCCTACTCGAGACCCTACTTATGGAATCTGGACCTAACCCCTAAACCTGGTTTGGACGAGTACTTTAAAATTTCCCTGTAAAAGTACTGAATGCAAGTGAAACTTGTAATGAAAACCAAAAATCCAAACTCAACACCCTCGTGAGCAGGGGCCAATCTTTGTAAAAGGTCATTTAGAAACTACTCTAAAAATATTAGAAAGATGAAAACGTATGTTTAAGCAAGATCTTGAAATATTCTTTACAATCTCAAATATACCTCATTTCTAAATCCAATTTTTGACTCAAGTTTTTCTAGAAAAATTAATCCCAACTTTTTTAGAACAAATGTCAATAGGAAAAGCATTTTCTTGAAAACACTTGTCCGAGGATAGAAATCTAGACTAAATGAAATTTAAAAAAAATGCCAATATTTTGTGTATATGAATGCATCTAATGCACTGGGAAATTTTACATCATCTGTCATCGAATATATTTGGTGATCATTTGATTCCATTTTACTTGTTAGGCTACTTCTATGTTGCTCCTCTCATTGTCGTTCAGTTGGAAAGTTTTGGCACCGTATTCAGGACCTCTTGCAGTTATTGGAACAGTCATGTAAGATCTGCTCACACGATTGGCTCTGTCTCAGTTCTATCATTTTTTTAAGATCGGCTATTTTCTTATCGAGTCTCAATGACTGTTGAGCAGGTATGTGCTGTCCTTTTCACTGGGAGCTGGACCTGTCCCGGCTTTATTGCTGCCTGAGATATTCGCTTCAAGAATTCGAGCCAAAGCAGTTGCCTTGTCCTTGGGGATGCACTGGGTGAGTTGAAATTTCATGTCCAAGCTATTATTTAAATATATCACCCACCAAATCAACTGCTTCTTCCTACCTACTTTACTGTCGGGCTCCCACCCAACAGACAAAGCATTCAAACATTACCTCGAAAAATCAACTACAACTTACTCATTGTATTTTAACTTTCTACTGGATGAGCTCTTAAACTATTTGAGATTGTGCCATCATTGACTTGTGCAGGTATCCAACTTTGTCATTGGCCTATACTTCTTGAGTGTTGTCAACAAGTTTGGCATCGGCAAAGTCTACCTAGGATTTGCTGCAGTCTGCCTCTCTGCAGTCCTATACATCGCTGGCAATGTTGTTGAGACAAAAGGAAGATCACTAGAGGAAATAGAACGTGCTCTTAACCCAGTCGTCTGATGAGGAATGATTCATCTCTCACATTTATCTGCATGCAGAGGATGGATTTCATCAGATGAATTATATCAGTCGACGACACTGCTCACTGTTTTTCTCTTCTTTGGTGAACCTTAGCATGTTAGTTGTATGCGGTTCCTTCTGCTACTGATCATGTTTCGTCTCTTGATGATAATTTGATGCCTGACGGGCAATTCTCAAGAAGTCATCGTGTAAGTTTTGACAGTGTAGATTCTTGATGGAATAAATCCGATGGAGCAATTAAGTCCCAAGAGTATCTTTCTGTTTCGGATTCGATTCTACTTGGAACTTATATAAGGGTTAAGTTGTCATTTAAGCTAGGTGGGTACAGAGGATGCTGAAGGTGCGGATCCAGATGTTTTTATATCCTTTTCCATTTTAAGCCTGGACATAATTGATATGGATTTTCTTAGACAGTTGTGGCATCTCTCTATCTTTCTCTCTATGTATGTATGTATGAGGTAAAATGGGGCTGCTCCCTGGGGAGCTAAATTGCACCCCTCCCCCCCGCTCCATTTTCTTCATTTTTTTGACAAATTCTTCCGTGGATTTTGATCGTTATATTCCTATATTATGTCATTCAAATTTTGTGTGAAACAGAGGCTCCTACGGTCTTCATCCAGATGGGGTCGATTTCAACAATTCTGCGACCGTTGACTATGTAGATGGAGGTCGTAGGAGTATCTTTTTCTCACGAAACTTGAATGACATAATATATGGATATAATTATGAATTTCCACAGATTTATTTTTCAAAAGAAAATAAAAAATGGGAGAAAATGAGGCGGGGGAGACAAATTAGCTCCCCCAGTGGGCAGTCCCATTTTCCCTATATGTGTGTGTGCACGTGTGTGTATAGGAGAAACTTCAAATGAGGTGGTGTCTCACCACCTTTGTGGTGAGCCACTAATAAGAGCTTTGATGAAACCTTGTTTCATGCTTGTAATTCACTGAAATTAACCCCCTATTTTAGACTAGGTGTCAATAAAATCAGATAATTTCTTGTAATTATCAGAGTCATTGAATAAATTAAAAATACAAAAAATAGCAAAATTAAAATCCGTGGTATTTTTAGCCTTAAAAATACCTTAAAAAATATTTTTTGCCTTTAAATGATCTCATCTCCGTTTTTGGTCAACATGAGATCTACAACTTTCATGTTTTGAGTTTTTTCCAAATTCGGTCGTTTTCCCCTTCATTTCCTCAAATCTTTGATGCAATAATCTGATTGGGCTACGTGGCTCTTTCTGGTTGAGCCATGTGGCCCGGCCCCTTTGCTCTTGCCGCCCTTTTTCCTTGTCGTTGGATCTCTTCTTGATCCAACGGCCCCACTGTCTCCACACACCCTCTGCTTCCTAGCCACCCGATCACGCTCCAGAGTCCATCGCCGCCATTTGTTAGTGCCGGTTTCTCCTTGTGCCACGTGTCACAACCAAAGCCCCACGATCATCTCCAGGCACCTAAATCCCAGCCATGCATTCCAGCAACCCATGGCAACCCTCTGATCAATTCCTGGAATTAATCTTAGCCATCCGTTAGCGCTGCACTCTCAAAGTGCCACGTGGCATCCTCTCCTCTGTGCCCTTCGATCCAGCCTTCACCGCTAATCCTCACCACTCATCATCCCAACTGTTCTTCACCGCCCGATCTACCCACCGATCTAATCAAAGCCGTAGTTGCCGCCTTCATCTCCTTTCGCCACGTGGCATGTCATATGCCCTTCGATCGAATCACCCTAGATCTATTCTGAACCGTCCAAACGTGCCTCCACCAGGACCGTTGGATCTTGCGATCCAACGGTCCAGGCTTCGTCTTCCACCTCCCGCAACCTCCGCCCGAGCCCCGCACCTCGCTGACCACCTTCACCCTTCCATTTTAACCAGATCCCTAGTCGCCCTCTTCCTTCGGAATGACCACCCCCACGAAGCCCGGTCTTCTACCATCTTCGCACCATGCTTGGCTAACCACGCCCCTATTTTCTGCTTCCTAACATCCCCGCAAAACCCGTCGCTACTCGCCATCTCCCAACCATAAATAGGCCGCCTCCGCCCCGAATCATCTTCGTCTACCATCCAAGGGGCTGAGGCCCATCCCTCCTCCTCCTCCTCCTCCCTGTGATAGGGGGAGGAGCTAGGATCGAGCGACGATGACCCAGCATCTCGGTGAGACCCACCGCAGTTCGTGGTGGCGATGCGGCGGCTCAGCCTCCGCTAGAGGTCCGAGGAATGGCTGCCCTCGACGTGCGACGACCCTGAGCCTCTCCAAGAGGCTCAAGCCCAGGCCTTGCATCTGCCATTCGCCAGGTAAGCTCCTTCAATCTCCTCTGCATTTTCTTTTGTTCTCTTCTAATTAATTAAGCTCTCTCTGACACCTTCACGGTCACCTGAACCCCCTACGAGATCCGCCTATCATCAGACATCTTCGCCAGCCCCTCCGCTCATCTTCCTCGTCCGTCAAAATCCTCCACCATCCCAAGCTTTCTCCTCCGCCGAAGGCGGAGGAGAACCCACCAAGGGCTCCGCTTCTTCGCCCCCTCAGCCCTCCGTTCCCCTCAGCTCGCATGCACGCAAGCCTCGGCTATCACCTAACCACTCCTGCATGTCTGAAGACTTCATCGGCCGGACCTCGGGCGGAGCCAAGTTCTAGAGCTCCGCCTCCGGTGAACACACGTCGACAGCGAACTCCAGGTCCTCCTGCAGCTTCCCTGAGCTATGATCTTCATCGCCAGGCATCCAGTGCTCTTCCCCGAACTACACCGAGCACGGAGAGGTGCAGCGGAGCTCCAGGCCTCACGCCGGAGCTCCAAACGTGCTGCCCATTTGCAAGGATGGAGTAGCTACAGGCACCGTTGGATCTCGCCCTCCGGTAGAGATCTAACGGTTCAGGAGCAGCCATGTCGTCCTCCTAGAGCGCGGAGGCTCGGTGGGACCGAGCCTCGCCCGAGGCATCCTCGAGTCACTACGTGGCCCGAGCCACCTGCTATGGCCGTCTGAACCAGCGCCGAGCCTCGACCCCACCCGAGCCTGGACTCACGTGCCTCACGCACGTGGGGCTGGGCTTTTTGCATCGGCGCCCTTCGCGACTTTGTCATATTGCATCCAAGTCCTTCCAGTCACGTGCCGACCACGTGCATCGGGGGTATTTTGCATTTATACCCTCGCGGGTTTTAATAATTGCAAAACTACCCCAACACGTGTGGGTTATTTATAGGGAAGGTCCTGAACTTTCTTTTATTTACATTTTAGTCCCTCCCTGGGACCTGTTTGCTATTTATGTTTTTATGTTTTCTTACATTTATACCCTTGGCTTCACTCATGTATATCTGAGCATCCTAGCTCCGATTGAGTCGATTTCAGTGGCGTTTTGAAGCTCTTTTCATTATCGTCTTGATGGCATGCTTGTATTTCAGATTTGACACCACGAGTTTTGATGTATTATCTTATTGGCTAAGTGTCTTTATGTCAATGCTTCTCATGCCTGATTTTTACATTACTGAAAATAGTTTCAATTATTTGACCCTGATTCAACCTTTGATTCAATGGCTCAAGTGTTCTTGTAATCCGGGCATATTTTTATGCATTTCTTCGCATCTCTTTGCATGATTAAAAATCAAGTAAAAAATGCACGTTTCATGATGCATGTTGTGGTCTCGTCTTCATATGTGTTTTTGACCTACGTTTATCCAACACTTAGTTAAATCAATTTAAGTCCAAATATCACAAGAGAGGCGTGTATCCCTGAGTTCGACCTTGGTTACTTACCAAGTAAAATATAAATACAACCATTTGATTTCCTTGACATATTAAATTAGATGGTTTTTGACGAACCGAATTCAGCCCGACTGTAATGACCACTGAGTGTTAATTCCACACTATTAAAGGGCTAAATTTCTAGCTCGTGAAATGGCGCCGTTGCTGGGGACACGGCTCATCTTTTGTTTTATTGGATTTTTATTTATTTTATTAAGTGTTTCTTTCACGTAGGTCAAGTTGTCCATTTATCTTGCATTATATTTTTTTTCGATTGATATCTAACCTTTGCTTTTGTGACAGGGCCCTTGATGTTCAAGGAGGCGAGGAGCAGGTGCTTCCCCGCTGCGAGGAGCCGCAAAAGCATTCTTGGAGCAAGTCGAAAAGAAAGAAAAATGTTATTTTGCATATCATTTCATCTCATGTAATAATCGTCTTTACAGCGGTCTTCGATCGAAGACTCGTGCTTGTAGATGAACGATTATATGTGGTTGTGTAGAGATCGTCCCCACTTGAGTGTCGACCTAGGACCAGGCACGCGACTGTTCGAGCTTCTTTCATCATTTCATTTTTTACGTGCTTGCTCGTAGGTAGGACACACGTTAAACAAATGCGCACATAGTATCGCTTCACTTAGTCAAAATTTCAAGATGTTCTTCCCCGCTAATAGAAGCATGTTAGGTGTGGATTTCAATCGACTTGCATACATTATTTTGGTTTTCAAAATAGTCAAAGTTTGTACGAATTTTTGCTAAGGCACTGCATGTTTTCTCGCTTAGCCTAGATCATGGTTTTTATCGATTATATGACTTTTCTCGATTTCCCCTCCTAGCTTGATCACCTAGGTTAATGGAAAATGGGAATGAGCAGTAGACGATGATTGCTTGGTTTATGTGCTCACCTTAATTCAGTGATGACCTTAAGCAAAATAATTGGGACTGTTAATTGCAAGTCAACCTAAAAATAGAATAAAATATTGTTTTGGGAGAGCAACACCCTCGTTTACGCAGTTGATTTTACTTAACATTTTTCGCGTAAAGATAGAATGTTTTAATCACCAATAAAACTGACAAGATAAATTAACCAACATATGTTGGTTTCATGTACGAGTTGGTGAATCAAAGGGTTTTGCATGCTTGATTGAGCCTTGTTTGCTCCGACACCCTCCCCAGATCCTTATATACTCCATTGATCTCCGAAGATTCATCCACTCACTTGTATATCCATTCATCTTCTTCGTTCACCTCGGGTCTCTCCCAGCATCAACTCTCAATCTTTATACTTAGGCTACTCTCAGCCTAAGTATAGGGGGACCCAAGTCCCCGTGATTTCTCTACTCATTTTTCCTTGCCTCAATACTTAGGTTGTTTCTAACCTAAGTACAAGGGAGCCCTCCTTAGTTCCCGTATATTTCTCTATATTTAAATGGACCCATGGACTTGTATCATCTAGTGCTATGAGGACATAGCAAAGTTTAAGTATGGGGGGGGGTATACCGTATATACTGTATGTGTACTTTAGCTAAAATCTGAGAAATTTGAAAAATTCAAAACTTTTTAGCTAAAGTAAAATCCTTTGAACTAAGTGGACAAAATCATTTTCAAGGCTTTCTATATTATGTTACACTATTTTTATAGAAAAATATTTTTGAAAATGATTTGAAAAAAAATAAGTTTCTCTTGTTTTGAAAAATCTTTTGAAAATGTTTTGAAAATCTTTATTTATGTGACTGGGTATTGAAAGTTCTTTTTGGGAAGTTGAGTTTAACCTGTGTTCTAACCTCTATTAAAATTCCATAAAAATGAGAAAAAATTCAAAATCCTTTAAGAGTCAACATTGACTACTAAGCCCAAATAAGTATCCGCGTTCAGTGAGGGTTCGCCCTTTGCAAAGTAGGTGGTTTAGAGGACATCGCGCAAGGCTCCATCCTCAAGCAACGGGCTCCGGCTTGTACTTAACATATACTGGCTGTACGCAGATGCATCTACTCATTTGAGTTTAGGCAGTCATTTTTGCCTTTAAAGTCATAAACAAAAGTTTTATTTGAAGGAGTTGGATTAATTTCCCTATCTTTTCACTATCACCCAGGATAAAAAATGTTCAAGAAAGCTTGATTTATGAGGTCTTGAAATTTTAGGTTAACCAACCTTAGCCATCAGGGTCTTAGACTTAATCATCCATATTTCCCTAGGTTTCTAGATTTGCGTGCTATATTTCATGCTTAGTCTCCAACCATAAGAATATGATTAGCACATCACATGCACGACTGCAGTTTCGATGAGATGAGTTGACTCTTCACTTGAGGGACTGGGACGAGGGATTCGAGTCTGGATTTGATCTAATGATGCTCGAGGATGGGATAAAATCTTTGAAGGCTTCATGAAACCTGAGTGTCAGCAACTTTAGCCTATATGAGAACTTGGTTCTTACACTAATCTCTTGACATTGACCTAAGTGCCAGGGTGTGAAAGTAATAAAAATGTTGATCAGTGTGCGCCAACTCTTGGTAAAAGCAGTTGAGCTAGCCAAAAATACTACAAAGAAATGAAATGTCAAAGAAAATCTCTCATTCCATAAATCCAATATCAAAGAGCTTCCACCAAAGGCGAGTGCTCCCAATCATTTTCAAAGTGTCCACTTGGACCACCGCTATTAGGACCAGGAGTCGGGCTTACACTAAAAAAGGGCTCTACATCGTAAATGCTACAAGTCTGGGTGTAGAAGGTACGATAGGTACTTCAAAAAAGACACACCCCGGTGTATTCTCAGGAAAACAAGTGCAGACGACTCCAACTTCTCTTGACGGACGCACTGATCAACACCAAAAAAATATGTGTTGCGTAATAAGGCACTAGAGAGAATCCTTGTTCCAATGAGAGGGAGAGAAGAAATAACACAATCCTATACCCTCTATCATTGGCCTTCCATCTACACTTTCAAGTCTAACAACTAAAGAGACGGTGGACTGGATGTAAGATTTGATTTATTCCCTAGTGTTGAGGATTGGATCCTTAGGAGAATTTCTTGCACCAAGACCCTCTCGTGAACGCAGTCAACATTAAATGTCATATCCTTAGTTTATATGTATATCAGAGAGAGTCTAGATAACTAGAGGAATTGGATACCTCTTGATTAAGGCTGGGTTGAGCTCTAAGATTTTAGATCTCTAACATTGAGTGGACTTGAACAGATCGGATCCTGTATGCACATGCACAAGGGGGTTAATCCAGTTCATTCATTTCTTCGATGCTCGGGGACGAGCATAGTTTAAGTATAGGGGGTTGATGAAACCTTGTTTCATGCTTGTAATTCACTGAAATTAACCCCGTATCTTAGACTATATGTTAATAAAACCAGAAAATTTCTTGTAATTATCAGAGTCATTGAATAAATTAAAAATACAAATAATAGCAAAATTAAAATCCGTGGCGTTTTTTGCATTAAAAATACCCTCAAAAATTTTTTCTGCCTTTAAATGACCTCATCTCCATTTTTGGTCAACATGAAACTTGTAGATCTCATTGAGATATACAACTTTTATGTTTTGAGTTTTCCAAATTCGGTCGTTTTCCCCTTCATTGCTTCAAATCTTTGACGTAATAATCTGATTGGGCCACATGGCTCTTTCTGGTTGAGCCACGTGGCCTGGCCCCTTTGCTCTTACCGCCCTTTTTCCCTGATGTTGGATCTCTTCTTGATCCAACGACCCCACTGTCTCCACACACCCTCTACTTCCTAGCCATCCGATCAAGCTCCATAGTCCATCATCGCCGTCCGCTAGCGCCGGTTTCTCCTTGTGCCACATGTCACAACCAAAGCCCCACGATCATCTCCAGGCACCTAAATCCCAGCCATGCATTCCCGCAACCCTTTGCAACCCTCCGATCAATTCCTGGAATCAATCTTAGCCATCCATCAGCGCTGCGCTCTCAAAGGGCCACGTGGCATCCTCTGCGCCCTTCGATCCAGCCTTCACCGCTAATCCTCACCACTCATCATCCCAACTTTTCTCCACCGCCCGATCTACCCACCGATCTAATCAAAGTCGTAGTTGCTGCCTTCATCCCCTTTCGCCACGTGACATGTTGTATGCCCTTCGATTAAATCACCCTAGATTTAATCTGAACCGTCCAAATGCGCCTCCACCAGGGCCGTTGGATCTTGCGATCAAATGGTCCAGGCTTCATCTTCCACCTCCCGCAACCTCCGCCCAAGCCCCGCATCTCGCTGACCACCTTCACCCTTCCATTTTTAGCCAGATCCCTGGTCGCCCTCTGCCTTTGGAATGACCACCCCCACGAAGCCCGGTCTTCCACCATCTTTGCACCATGCTTGGCTAACCACGCCCCCTCTTTTCCACTCCCTAACATCCTCGCAAGACCCGTCGCTACTCGCCATCTCCCAACCATAAATAGGCTGCCTCCGCCCCGAATCATCTTCGTCCACCATCCAAGGGGCTGAGGCCCAACCCTCCTCCTCCTCCCTGTGACAGGGGGAGGAGCTTGGATCGAGCAACGCCATCCCAGCATCCCGGTGAGACCCGTCGCAGTTCATGGCGGCGATGCGGCAGCTCAGTCTCCGCTAGAGCTCCGAGGAATGGCCGCCCTCGATGTGTGACGACCCTGAGCCTCTTCAAGAGGCTCAAGCCCAGGCCTTGCATCCGTCATTCGCCAGGTAAGATCCTTCAATCTCCTCTGCATTTTCTTTTGTTTCTCTTCTAATTAATTAAGCTCTCTCTGACACCTTCACGATCACCTGAACCCCCTACGAGATCCGCCTATCATCAGACATCTTCGCCAGCCCCTCCGCTCATCCTCCTCGTCCATCAAAACCCTCCACCATCCCAAGCTTTCTCCTCCGCCGGAGGTGGAGGAGAACCCACCAAGGGCTCCTCTTCTTTGCCCCCTCAGCCCTCCGTTCCCCTCAGCTCGCATGCACGCAAGCCTCGGCTATCACCTAACCACTCCTGCAGGTCTGAAGGCTTAATTGGCCGGACCTCGGGTGGAGCCAAGTTCTAGAGCTCCGCCTCCGGTGAATACGTGTCGATAACGAACTCCAGGTCCTCTTGCAGCTTCCCTGAGCTTTGATCTTCATTGCCAGGCATTCAGTGCTCTTCCCCGAACTTCACTAAGCACGGAGAGATGCAGCGAAGCTCCAGGCCTCACGTCGGAGCTCCAAATGCGCCGCCCATCTGCAAGGAAGGAGGAGCTACAGGCACCGTTGGATCTCGCCCTCCGGCGGAGATCTAACGGTTCAGGAGCAGCCATGTCGTCCTCCCGGAGCGCAGAGGCTCGGTGGGACCGAGCCTCGCCCGAGGCATCCTTGAGTCACCACGTGGCCCGAGCCACCTACTACGGTCGTCCAAACCAGCGCCGAGCCTCGCCCCCACCTGAGCATGGACTCACGTGCCTCACGCACATGGGGATGGGCTTTTTGCATCGGCGCCTTTCACGACTTTGTCATATTTCATCCAGGTCCTTCCAATCACGTGCTGACCACATGCATTGGGGGTATTTTGCATTTATACCCTCGCGGGTTTTAATAATTGCAAAAATACCCTCGCGCGTGTGGGTTATTTACAAGGAAGGTCCCGAACTTTCTTTTATTTACATTTTAGTCCCTCTCAGGGACCTATTTGCTATTTATGTTTTCACGTTTTCTTGCATTTATGCCCCTGGCTTCACTCGTGTATATCTTGAGCATCCTAGCTCCGATTGAGTCGATTTCAGTGGCGTTTTGAAGCTCTTTTCATTATCTTCTTGATGGCATGCTTCTATTTCAGATTTGACACTCCGAGTTTTGATGTATTATCTTATTTGCTCAGTGTCTTTATTTCAATGCTTTTCATGCCTGATTTTTACATTAATGAAAATAGTTTCAATTATTTAACCCTGATTTGACCTTTGATTAAATGGCTCAAGTGTTCTTGTAATTCGGGCATATTTTTATGCATTTCTTCGCATCTCTTTGCATGACTAAAAATCAAGTAGAAAAATGCATGTTTCATGATGCATGTTGCGGTCTCGTCTTCATATGTATTTTTGACCTACGTTTATCCAACACTTAGTTAAATCAATTTAATTCCAAATATCACAAGAGTGACGCGTGTCCCTGAGTTTGAACTTGGTTACTTACCAAGTAAAATATAAATACAACCATTTGATTTACTTGACATATTAAATTAGATGGTTTTTGACGAATCAAATTCAGCCCGACTGCAATGACCACTGAGTGTTAGTTCCACACTATTGAAGGGCTAAATTTCCGGCTCGTCAAGTTTTTAGATCTTAATCATGCAGGTGAGATTAAATCATGATTAATGCTAATATCCTATTAATGGAAAACCCATTTTTGTCATTATCACATTCTAAAAATAGAATGTGACAACCCTAGATCCTATTTTTGTGGGGAGCTATATTTCCATTCTCTCAATTTCTCTTTCTCTCTATTGGTTGACGACGGCGCCCCCTCCCACCTCTTCCGTGATTAGTCGATGGCGGCGCACCTCTCTCTCTCATCGTCGATGACGGCGTCATCATCCTCTCCACGAAAAGCTTCTCGATCGTAGAGGAGAAAGCCATGAAGGAGATGGTCTAGAGGAGAAAGACACAGAGTACCGGGGTGCCATGCAGAGAAGAAAGCCCGTGCATGCGATGGTGTTTGACCATGGAGGTCGCAACGCGTGGTGAATGCGATGGAATATGGTTGTGGCGGTCCACGTAAATGGAGGAGGATGGTGATTGCATTTGGAGATGAAGGTAGAAAGCAGATCGTGGATGGACAAGGTGGAGGACCGCAAGTGGGAGGTGATCAGGTATGGATTTATATTAAGATATAATTATTTACATATATGATATTCATATTTACATATTGATTCATTTTTTACAAATCTCAATGTTCGTTTTCTTGTTTTGTAGAGCTCTACGTGAATTTTACAAAGGAGCGAGATACAAATACAACGATTCACGCAAATTTTACAAAACGAACATACACATTTACAAATAGACTGAAGTCTACAAAGAGGAAGATTCCTATTACAAAAGCTCGTTGTAATTTGCAAAATGAATATGGCCATTCACAAAACGGAAATACCTATTTACAAAATGAAAATACACATTTACAAATAGGCTGAAGTCTACAAAGAGGAAAATTACTCTTACAAAAACTCTTTGGAGTTTAGAAACGAATATGCCCATTCACAAAACAGAAATACCCATTTACAAAATGAAAATACAGTCAAAAAGGTGAAATTATTAATGAAATTACAAAAAGGAAAATTATTTTACAAAAACTCACTAGAGTTTAATAAGATATCTTTGAATTCCAATAGTCCAGAACAAAATTGAAAATTGATCAATAAAGGTATTAATGAAAAAAATACCAAATACATATTAGCTTAAAATAACAATTCGAATCTATTAATGAAACTCGAATTTAATAAAATTAAGATGGCAGAAATGCCCTTTTGGATAAGTTTTTTGATGCAACCATCGGATCGAGATCTGACGTATCTGATTGATGGCTCACGATAATATTGGTCAGACCCCACATCATTTGAAAGGATCTCTCTATATATATAGAGAGAGAGGGGGGGAAGGGATCCTACTCCATTGAGTAGGTAACTTATCTACTCCATTTTTTATTTTTTTCAACTTTTTTTATTTTTTTAAATATATCCCTCTAACATGTCATTCATATTTTGTCGGAAACAAAGACTCATATGCCCTCCATCCAGAAAAGGTAAATTACAATAAATCTAAGACCATTAAAAATTACCTGTTCTGGATGAAGCGTATAAGAGTCTCTGTTTCTGACAAAATTTGAATGACATATTAGAGGGATATAGATATGAATATCCATGAAAGCATTTTTCAAAAAAAATAAAAAATGGAAAAAATGACAGTGGAGTAGGTAAGTTACCTACTCCATGGAGTAGGATCCCTTTCCTCATACATACATACATACATACATACATACATACATACATATATATATATATATATATATGTATGTATATATGTATGTGTGTATGGAAAAAATGGGGTTGCCTCTGCCCCATTTTCGGATTTTTTTTCCAAAAATAAAGCCATGTATTTTCATCACTTGCCTCTAATATTTCATTTCATTTTCGTCAGAAACAAAGATTCCTATGCCTTCCATCTAGAACAAGTAATTTTGACGACCTTATAATTGTTGTAATCGACATGTTCTAGATGAAGGGACTATGAGTATTTGTTTCTGACAAAATTGGAATGACATAATAGAGGAACATAGTGAGGAAAATACATGGCTTTTTTGAAAAAAAAACATCGGAAAGTGGGATAGGGGTAGCCCAAATCAAATCCTATATATATAGGAAAAAATGGGGTTGTTTTTCCATTTTCCTGTAAATTTTTTATTTTTTTGTAAAATATCACCATGTATATTAATCTATATCCTTTCAATATGTCGTTTGAATTCCGTCAGAAACATACTCCTATGCCTTCCATCTATACATGTAATTTTAACGGTCTAAACATTGTTGTAATCGACCTGTTCTAGATGGAGGGTATATGAGTCTCCATTTCTGACGAAATTTGAATGATATATTGGAGGGATATATAGATGAATATACATGGTGCAAAAAAAGTAAAAATATTTGCGGGAAAATGATGCGGGGAAGCCCCATCAATCCCATATATATTATATATATATATGGTTTGATGGGGCTGCCCAGGCCATTTTTCTGCAATTTTTTATTTTTTGAAAAATATCACCATATATATATTCCATCTATATATCCCTCCAATATGTCATTCAAATTTCGTCAGAAATGGAGACTCCTATACCCTCCACCTATAACATGTCGATTACAACAATGTTTAGACCGTTGAAATTATTGGTTCAAGAAGGGGCAACCCCATTTTTTCCACGCATGCACTTGCACACGCACGCGCACGTGTGCACACTCGTGCATACGCACACACACATATATATGGGTTATATGGAGCTGTCCTCTAATGGTAGCCAACATGGCTGCCCCATTCCATTTTTGTATAATTTTTTATTTTTTTTGAAAATAACATCATGTATATTCATCTATATATCCCTCCAATATGCCATTCAAATTTCATCAGAAACGGAGACTCCTATGCCCTCCATCTAGAATAGATCGATTACACCAATGTTTAGACCGTTGAAATTACCTGTTCTAGATGGAGGGCATATGAGTCTCTATTTCTAATGAAATTCGAATGTCATATTGGAGGGATATATAGATGATTATACATGGTGATATTTTTCAAAAAGAAAAAAGAATTTGCGAAAACATGAGGCGTGGGGCAGCCCCATTTTTTCTTATATATATATAAATAGAGAGAGGGGGGGGAGAGAAAAGGGATCCTACTTCATGGAGTAGATAACTTACATACTCCACTTTCATTTTTTCCACTTTTTTATTTTTTTGAAAAATACTTCCATGGATTTTCATAACTACATCCCTTTAATATGTCATACAACTTTCGTCAGAATTAGAGACTCTTATGCCCTCCATCCAGAACATGTAATTTTAACGGTCTTAGATTTACCACGACATGTTCAGTATGGAGGGCATATGAGTCTCTGTTTCTGACGAAATTTGAATGACATATTAGATGGATATAATTATGAAAATCCATGGAAGTATTTTCCAAAAATAAAAATAAAAAAAGTGGCATAAAATGAGAATTGAGTATGTAAGTTACCTACTCCATGGAGTAGGATCCCTTTCCTCAAATATACATATACATATATACATATACATACACACACAGATATATACATACATATATATATATATATATATATATATATATATGATTTCTTTCAAATAGGACTTGGTCCTTCTTGAGTTCAGGAATGTTAACCCCTTTTTTGTAGAAAACATGACAAGTTTAGTAGAATACGTATACGAATTGTATTACAATGTGTTTTTAATGTTTGCATTATAATATGTAGTTTTGTATGCGATTTTGTATTTATAATGTGCAGTTATAATACAAACTGTATACACATTCTACTAAAGCGCTCGTGTTTTTTACAAAAGGATGGTGTCCTTCCTTAAGTAAGGAAGGATGCACCCTATTTGAAAGGCTAGGGTTATATGGGGTTGCCCCCTAGGGGAAGCCAACATGGCTGCCCCCACCACCATTTTGCGATATTTTTTTTATTTTTTTTCAAAAATATCCACTACAGGCCAGTGGCTCGAAGGGGACGGTCAAGGACCGTCCTCTTTATAGTAGTAACCGTCCCTTCTGAGCAGAGAGGACGGTCTACGAACCGTCCCGTCTGCCACCGTCTCATTTGTGTAGATGGGATGGTTCTCACGAGCGTCTCTTTTAATAAACTATTGGGGACGGTTGTAACCGTCCCTTTAATAATTAACATTGGGGACGGTTACAACCGTCCCTAGTACCCCGAATAGTAGGGACGGTTGTAACCGTCCCCAATGATCAACCGTTTTGCGACGGGCACAGAAGACCTGTGGCGACGACTGTTGTCACCGTCCCTAATGGTCAACCATTTTGCGACGGGCACAGAAGACCTGTGGGGACGATTTGCACCATCCCCATTAGGTCCTTCGGCCGATGTCAACCATTGGAGACGGTCGGAACCGTCCCGCTTGAGATGCAGAGGGGACGGTTGTGACCGTCCCATCTAGTTTGGGGTCTATAGCGACGCCAACAGAAGCGTATAGGGGACGGTTGTAACCGTCCCATCTAGTATGGGGTCTATAGCGACGCCAACAGTAGCATATACGGGACGGTTGTAACCGTCCCATATAGTCAGTCTATAGCGACGCCAACATAAGCGTATAGGGGACGGTTGTAACTGTCCCATCTAGTACAGGGTCTATAGCGACGCCAACAGAAGCGTATAGGGGACGGTTGTAACCGTCCCCATTAATCTTTGAGCTATCCTCAAAAGGGGGACGTTTCTGTAACACCATAGGGGACGGTTATAACCGTCCCCAATAACCCCTGACTGAAAAAAATACTAGATTCATGGTGTTTTCTTCACGCTCCCTCTGCGAAATCAAATAACACATTCCATAAACTCAAAATTCAAGATATAAATAAGACACTTTATAGTTACAAAGAAATTATTTGTCAATACTACATAGTCTTAGGCACTACTAGAAATATTACAATAAAATATTCAACAAAAAAACTAAAATTTACTACAAGCATTGTTATCTACTTCGATCCTTCACTCTCGTCGCTCTCGTCGCTCTCCTCCTCACTCTCCCATCGTCGCCGAGACGTGTTGGTTGTATAGGTGGCGTGGCTTGACTTTGAAGACGGCTTATAAAGGACATGACATTCTCCATTTCCAAATGCATCTTCGCCATCTCTTGATCTTGTGTAGACATCTTTGCCTTTACCTCCTGCAGCTCCCTCTCCATCTCTCTTTCTCTCTGGCTCCCTTGCGAGGAAGAGTGCGACCCACTTGCACCACCCATTACGTACCATGTACGGATTGTTTCTCCACGTCCTTCGCAATGGATGCGTCCACTGTGTTCCGGACCAGTGACTTGATGGAATGCATCATCGACCGACAACGGGGGAGGGCTCATCCCCATGCTGTCTAGCGAGGAGGTGGTAGAGAGCCTGATCATTTCTTCCTGCATGTATAAAAATTATAAATATTGTCAATATAATAACTTAAGTCACTATATAAATTAAAAATAAATATTACTTACATGAATTGGTACGTAGGCGTCATCAACCCACTGCACTTCTCCTCCTAAATCCCGGCTCTCGGACCCGGCAAAAATCTCTATGCGGGTCATTTCTCGTTCGTTATCCCTCAACTAAAAAAACATAAGAGAAGTTTTTAAAATAAATTCTACACTCAAACTTAATAATTCTAGAAATTTTTTAAATACTTACAAAGTCATCCTTCAATTGGTTGGTGTTCTTTCTTCCCATCTTATGGGTGGACCGAAAGCCTTTGGATCGATTCGTCGTATTTTTGGTAGAAATCGACTGAAATTAAACAACGTTAGTACAAGTATAAAACAAATAAAAAGTAAACAATGTACGTACCTCGAATTCTTCACTGGACCAAAAATTAATCAATTCCCTCCATTGTTCTGGTGTAACACCAGGTGGGACGTTATGCAAAAGCTGCTCATATGGAATCTGGGGGTTGTAATACTAAAGATGGAAAAATAAATATCGCTAATATTAAATCTTCAGAATTAAAAATATAAATATCTTCGTACCTTCGCCTTTACGCGTCCGTTGTATCGACGCAACAACTCAGCAGCATGGGAGAGAATCTAGGAATCAACATGGGCATTTGTTCCCATGTAAAGACATCCTTATACAACAAATATAATAAACATTAGTATAATAACTTAATAAAAAATGGTTTTTTGAATTTCAAATACCTCCAAATCAGAAAGTATGACAGCCTTGACAGCATAAGGAAGCTGCCGAAAGTCGTGGGTAGTGATGGGGACGCGCGCACGAGCAACCTGGCCAAGGTAGCTCTGAAACTCCGTGGAGTTCTCGCCAACCGCATCTCCGCCAACAATACGCACATGTAACGTCTGCCTGGGTGCAAGACAATCCAAAAATCTACACTGAGACGGTCCACGTTGTCTCGGGTTACCTCCACTACCTGCATCAGAAGAACCTCCTTGTGGCTGTTGAGGAGGTTCGGGAACCTGCCGAATACGTCTTGGTCTAGGAGCCATCTCTAAAATTCAAAAGGAGTTATTTCAAAAAATACATTTAGATAGATGACAATAAATTCAATTATTTGAAATTAAAAATAAAAAAACATTATCGGATATTGCTAGTACCAACATCGATGTCTAATACTTCATGGAAAAATCACTGGAGTTATTTTGGTACGCAACATCATTGTCTAGTGCATCTTCCTTTTCGTTTACATCGAAGAAATCTCTCGGTGTTATTCTAATGGGTATAATCCATCCACTAACTGAGTTATCTGGAACATAAAAGACATGTTCTACCTGACTGGCAAGCGCATACAGCTCATTGGTTTGTAACCGACCTGTTTGCTTTAAAGAGAGAACTCCATTTCTATCCTTCTTGTAACCTAATCCAACTCGACCCACATCGAAACAGATGCAATGAAATAGAACACACCTTGCATCATGTGTAAAACTGATTTCTAGTATATCAATAATCTCGCCATAGTATCCGTCAATTTCAGCATTGAGATCGACCTTCACTATTACTCCAGGAAGCTGTGATGCTTTATTTTCATCAATTTACCTTTTTCGAAATCTAAATCCATTAACGATATAGCCGGAATGTGATACTACTAATGAGTATTGACTCCTGTGGATTATATCGAGATTCGTGCTCCACTGTTCATCTTTGGTATCTTTTAATAGTTCAATTTTATCCCCGAACCATTTCAGAAAGTCTGATTTGCTAGTGGTTGTTGACTGAAACTCTTCAAAGAAAGAATCAACCTCGTCTACTTGCATCAAAATATAATAATGAATAAGGTCTCTTTCATCGTCTGAAATACTACGACGGGCACTCTTTAGGATAGCTCGTCCATTTTGTTGAAAAATTCAAAGTTTGTTTGGATCTTCTGTCCATAACTCACCATCATTATTTCGTTCGAACCGATCGAATCTAATACTCTTGCCATCATCCATATACATGTCACAAAATGTGATACATTCTTTACATAAATATCCCTCGGCAATGCAACCTTCAGGTGCAGCTTTATTAAACACCATATTCTTTAATTTCCGTAGGTATCTTTCAATTAGATACATCCATCGATACTGCACAGGATCACATATTTGAGCTTCGGTAGCAAGATGAATAATTAGATGTACCATTATATCAAAAAATGTAGGTGGAAAGAGCTGCTCCAGCTTACATAAAGTGATAACAATATCTGTCTCTAGTCTGAACAACACTTACGGATCTAAAGTCTTCAAATACATGACTTTAAAAAACTGACTGAGTTCAATTAGTGGCTGCAAAACATCAGGATGTACAACTCCTCTGATTGCCAACGGGAAATGAACTTGCATCAGCACATGACAACCATGACCTTTTAATGACGATATCTTTCTTTCTGCCATATTTATGCATCTGCTAATTTGAGAGGAGAATCCATTAGATACTCTAATTGATTTAATAAAATTGAGTATCTTATCTTTGTCAGCACTGGATAAAGTATACACTGCTTCGGGAATTATTACTTTAGAATTTTCTGAGTCAATCGGATGTAATTAGGGTCAGATACCCAACTGTATTAGATCACGTCTGGCTCGCAAACTGTCTTTGGCTGTACTAGAAATATTTAAAATTACAAGAATATTTTCCATAACATTCTTCTTTATATGCATCACGTCCAAGTTATGACGGACCTGTAAAGTATGCCAATAGGGTAGCTCCTGAAAGAATATACTTTGTTTTCGCCATCCACCGGTTGCCTTCCTCTTAAATAATCAGCCAAGAGAGTAGTTGCCCAAATTTTTTGTTCCATCCACATTGTGATTCCTGATTGGCGATTCAAACTTAACCGATGTACAAACGACTGTCCATCAAACTTGTAATTATTTTCACTTCTTAACCATCTATGACTTACCGGTAAGAAACGACGATGTCCCAAATAACAATGTTTCATACTCGCACTTAGCCATATCGAATGTGTTTTATCCATACAAACCGGACATGCGAGTTTACCTTTCGTACTCCATCCCGATAAATTGGCATATGATGGAAAGTCATTAATTGTCCACAATAAAGAAGCACGCATTGTAAAAAAATCTTTTTTTACCGTCATACGTACTCACTCCAGAATTCCACAGAATCTTTAGTTCATTAATCAACGGTTGCATATATTTATCTATCACATTACCTGGCCCCTTAGGATCAGGTATCAATAACGATATCATCATAAAAGAAGATGCCATTGACATCCATGGTGGCAGATTATATGTAACAAGTATCACAGGCCAAATAAAGTAACTCGTACTCATATTTCCGAATGGATTAAAGCCGTCAAAAGCAAGACCCAATCGTACGTTTCTTACTTCTTCAGAAAATGATGGATATATTTCATCAAATTTGCTCCACTCCTCTGTATCTGATGGATGTCGCATAACACCGGTTACATCTTTCTTTTTGATATTACTATGCCATATCATCATTCTAGCTGTTCTTTCGTATGAATATAATCGCTGTAATCGGAGAATCAAAGGAAAGAACCGTAAAATCTTCTCCGGTTTTTTCCTCTTTGAATCATTACCAATATTCTTATATATGTTACTTTTGCAGTCAGGACATGTATCTAAGTTTGAATAATCCTTCCAATATAAAATGCAGTCATTCGGGCATGCATCAAGTTTCTCGTAGTTCAGTCCAAGTGCACGAAATCTTGACTTAGCATCCTTTCAGTCCTTTGGAAAGTTTTCTGGATTATTTAATAATGTCCTAATCAACTGTAAGACATCTGTCATCGTAACCGCTGTACACTGATTCTTCACTTTTATCTTAAACATCTCCAGAAGAAAACGTAATCGAGACATTTTGACTCCTGAGCATAATGACTTCTCTGCATCTTGTATTTTTTCAAGTAAGGTATCCGGAAGCGAATCCATCATTTCATCGGTGTCATTTCCTCGAATATTATCTACCATCTCAAATATAGCATCACGGTCATGTGTTTCAGAGACATCTCTTTCAGTATCACCTTGGTCATTACTATCTTCTTCTAAAATAACTCCTTCACCATGATATGTCCAATTCGTATAATGAAGCCAAAAACTATTTAATATCAAATGCTCGTAAACTATGGTTCGATTTTGTGTCAAAGTGTTTTTGCATCTTATGCAAGGACAATGTATCCTATCTCCTTCACCTCCTACAATATGATAGTGCGATTCATATCGAAAAGCCCAGTCTAAGAATCCGATAACTCCTTTGTTATATGTCCGATAGTCATCGAATCTTTTGTTCATCCAACTTTTGTCCATTGCCTAAAGGTAAGATCCAAAGTTAATTACAATAATGTATGGTAAGTTTCAATTAGGTTATATTTTTTTGATCCTCTAAACTAAACTATTAAGCAATTAACTAATATTTTTTTTGATCTAACAATGTTTTTGATCTATCTATGTTTTTCTTCCTCTTAACTAAACTATTTATCGATTTAAAAACTACATTACTAATACCTCTACTTTACAAAGATTAAACTATACTTTAAAAAATCTATACAATCATAAGCAAGCATAATATATCAATAAATTACTAAAAAAATAAATAAAAAACTTACATCCAAATAAGATGACGAAATCAAGGCGGAGGGAGGTGGGAGACCGGACAGAGGACGATGGACGGACGGCGACGGGCGGTAGTCGGTCGTGGCCTGAGGAGGAGGGCGAGAGGGCGATGGGGCTGAGTGGGCGAGAGGGCGGAGGCGGAGGGCGGAGGAGGAGGGCAAGGGGGCGAGAGGGCGGAGGCGGAGGGCGAGCAGCCGAGGGGCGAAGAGGGAGAAGGAGGAGGGTGACAGGGAAGGGGGAGGAGGACGAGAGGACGGAGGCGGAGGTCGAGAGGGCAGAAGACGAGAGGGCGGAGGAGGAGGCGACGACGTTGTGTGGAGGAGGAGGAGGACTTCGAGTGGAGGAATGAGGGAGATGGATTCGCCGGAGATGGGTATATGACCATCGGGGACGGTCGTTCAACCGTCCCTTTTAAGAATAATCGGGGACGGTTATAAGTGGACCGTCCCCTCTGGTTGCAGATATTTCCACTAGCACACCAATTAGATTGGTTTTAGGGACGGTTATGCAACCGTCCCATAAAACCAACTATAGGGGATGGTTACAACCATCCCTTATAGTTTCGTATAAGCGACGGCCACAGTGGAGTAACGGGGACAGTTATGACCGTCCCCTACAGGTCCGGGTAGATAAAAAACCAAACTGGGGCCTCTGCTAGTACGGGACAGTTATATAACCGTCCCTAAAGGTCATATTAAAGGCGACGGTCATAAATGACCGTCACTAGAACTATACAGAAGGGACGGTCAGCATACAACCGTCCCCTACAGTAGTATAGGGGACGGTTGCTCTATGACCGTCCCCAATAACCGTCCCCAAAGGCCGTCCAGTTTGTAGTGATCACTATATATATTTATATATATATATATATATATATATATATATATATTCGTCCTATATGTCATTCAAATTTCGTCAGAAACATAGGCTCTTATGCCCTTCATCTAGAACATGTACGATTACAATAATTCTAAGACCATTAAAATTACTTGTTCTAGGTGGAAGGTATAGGAGCCTCTTTTTCTAAGGAAATTCGAATGGCATATTGAAGGGATATATAGATGAATATACACAGTGATATCAAAAAAATAAAAAATTTGCGGAAAATGGGGCGGGGCAGCCCCATTTTTCCATATATATGTGTGCATATATATATATATATATATATATATATATATATAGAGAGAGAGAGAGAGAGAGATAGCCCGACCAACTAGGTGGGGCCCGCCTGCCCAACACTCTCATGGGCCGGGCTTGGGCTAGGAGATTTGGACATGGGCCAACCTGACTCGGCCCGCAATAAAACATAAATATAAGCTGAATATTACATGTATTAATATGATACACTTCAAGTTTTTCATATGTGACTCGTTTTAAAGAAAATTTAATAATTTACATGTCAAGTAACATGTAAACTACTATGATAGTTATATAAAGTATAAATGGTATTAATAAAATCGTTTATATATATTAAATATCAATAAAAAATCAATGGAAAAAAAACAAAATGGGCCATGGGCCGACCCATGGCGAACTTTAGACAGAGGTTTTTGAACCTCAACCAGTTCGGCTCGGCCCATGGATCGGCCTGACCCGTATTTTGGACACATACAGGTTCAATGGGGTTGCTCCCATCTCATTTTCGACGTATTTTTTATTTTTTTGAAAAATATTGCCATGTATATTCATATGTATATCCCTCATATATGTCATTCGAATTTGTCGGAAACAGAGATTCCTATGCCCTCCATCTAGAATATGTCAATTACAGCAATGTTTAGGCTGTTAAAAATACTTGTTCTAGATGAAGGGCATATGAGTATATGTTTCTGAAGAAATTCGAATGACATATTGGAGACATATATAGATAAATATACATGGTGATATTTTTCAAAAAAAATAAAAAAAATTACGCGAAAATAGGACAGGGTATAAGGGAGAGAGAGATGGTTGATCCTATGAGAGACAAAAGCTGTGACAGCATGAGAGAAGTGATTCTAGACCATTAAATTCTAGCATCTCTCTCCTCATTGATTGCAGGAGGAGAGAGAAGAGCAGATTCTGCTGGTCCAGATTCACTACTCTCATGCTCTCACAGTTTCTGGCCTCATAGGATCAACCCTATATACCCTGTAAGAGCCAGAAACTGTGAGAGCATGAGAGCAGTGAATCTTGACCACCAGATTCTGCTCTTTTCTCTCCTCCTGCAATCAATGATGAGAGAGATGACAAAATTTAGTGGTCCAGAATCACTGCTCTCATGCTCTCATAGATTTTTGCTCTTACATGATCAACCTTCCTATATATATACATGAGAAAAAGGAGTATGCTCTCCCACCATTTTTTCCTGTATTATTTTATTTTTCTAAAATAAAACATAGTGGAATTTTGATCATGACATGTCACCATGATGTCATTCAAAATTCGACTTAAAGGATTTTATCCCTTCCATTAAGACTATCAAATTTTAACTGTCTCAAAATTCCTAAAATTGACCCCCTTCAGATGGAAGTGTTAGAGACATCTGTTACACGAAATTTGAAACACATATTCCACTTATTATTCTAAGTAAATCCTCCGAAGTTTCATTTCAAAAAAATAAAAAAATTTGTGAAAGAAAGGTGCGACCATACTCTTATATTCTCCCAGAGAGCATACTAATATATATATATATATATATATATATATATATATATATGAGAAAAAGGAGGTTGTTCTGTGTAACAGCCAAGTTGGCTGTTACACGGAGTAGTTTCACCTATTTTTTTATTTTTTTTCAAAAATTCTATCATGTATATTCATCTATATAACCCTCCTACATGTCTTTCGAATTTCACGAGAAACAGAGACTCATATCTCCTCCATCTAGAACATGTAATTTTAACAGTCTGAAATTTGCTTTAATCGACCTGTTCTATATGGAAGGCATATGAGTCTCTGTTTCTGACGAATATTTAATGCCATATAGGAGGGATATATATATATATATATGAATATACATGGTTTTATTTTCGAAAAAAATAAAAAAAGAGGGGGAAACTGCTTTGTGTAACAATCAACTTGGTTGTTACTCAAAACAAACTCCCCACCCTCTCTTTCTCTCTCTCTATTATATATATATATGTGTGTATATATATCCAGAAACAATAGAAGAAAGGAAATGTATTGGGTTCGTACTAGATAGCTGAACTTGTGTACACTTCTAGCCTATCGAGGTTCAGTCAAAAGACCCTGGGGAATTTTGCTCTAATGCCCCGGTTGTCCAAGGAAAATAACCAGCCCTCAGGGGTATTTAGACGAGGCTACTATAGACAAGAGAAGAAGAGAGCTACTTCTACTTCTCTATACACGTTTAGAATACAAAAATGGCGCATTACTAGGTAGACAAGGATAGGAAACCAGAGTAAAAAATGAGCAACGACAAACCTTGCGGACCAGGAAATGGAAGGCAGTAGATCAGAAAGGTTGTAGGTGACACATTCAATAAGGCGGAACAGAGAGAAAGCCTACTTCTTTTTTGGGAATGGGCCTGAGCGAAGAAGAACAGACGAAGCCTCTCTTCAATCCGCTTCGAATCATCGTTATTCCTATCGGGATTCAACACTCATGCCTGCACACCAAATCATTGCTTCTAACATGTCAGAAGATAACTAACATGGAAGTCAAATGTGTTCGAGAAATTCGTAACTGGGTCAAACAAGAACAAAAACCCTATCTCATCCAGTACCCAGTGAGAAGGCAAGTTCCATATGTGGTATTTCAAGGAGCTCTATATATATGGGAAAAATGGGGTTGTCCTCTGATGAATCTCCATTTCATCACCTTTATTCTATCATTTTGGCCTTAACAACCCAATATTCTTTTGCAGATAGGCCCTCGAGACTTTAGTTATTTATTTTGGGACTTAAAGCTTGAATTGTAGTAGTATAATTTTGGTGTATTTGCATCTAAGCCCTTAACTTTGCAATCACATCCCTGCCAGATCAACAATTTTTGTGCATATCTTATAATTTTTATAAATAGCATTTTTGCTCTAAAAAATCACCAAAAATAATCTTGTGTTCCTGATTGCATCTAGTTCATGTCCCAAATTTTAGTTTGCAATTTGGACCTTTTTAGTATTTTATAAAAATAAAAAATAGCCTCTTTTGTCCCTGTTTAGCTTATAAAACCCATAAAAAATATTTTTTTTGAAAAATATCAAAAAAAATATATTTCGTATTTATTTAAATGTTTTGTAACTCCAGAGTAAAAATCATTAAAAAATACAAAAGAAACTCTTAAAATTTGAAAAACCCTAAAAACTTATAAAAATTTATAAAATTCTCAAAAATTCCAAAAATTTTGTTTTCATTGTAAATTTTCTCCTTATTATTAGTAATAAAATAAATTAAATTGGATCACCTTTGGTACTATTTGGCATTTTTCTCCTCCATTTTACTTCGGCCTATTAATTTTATACCTATTTTAGGGTATTTTTGACTTTAAAAATATATAAAAATCCAGAAAAATCCTAAAAATCACAAAAAATATTAAAAAATATTTAAAAAATAAAAAATATTTTATTTTCTTTATTTTGACTATTTTTATTAATATTTATATCTACCCTAGTCTATATTGTATATATATATCATATATATAGCTTTATATATTTTAAAAGAAAAAAAATTAAAAAATATAAAAATATAAAAGAAACTATAAAAATAGAAAATTAAAAATCAAAATATAAAAATTTAAAATCAAAAATAAAATTAAAAATAAAAATTTAAAACCCAGAAAAAAGACATATAGACAAATATTCCACAATCACTTTTGTGCATTAATTTGCACAATCTATCTTGTTTGCTTCCTGTGTTTGACCTCTACTTGCTTGATACTATACACATCCACTAGAGTTATAATAAATTTTAAAGACAATTCACTGCTTGGTTTACTTGTTGTGGGTTAATTGTTGATTAACCGACGTTTCGTGGGCGGTCGCTTTAACGACATCGTGGTCTCGCCTTATGTTTCGTAAAACCCTAATTATCAAATGGCGTCATTGCCGGGAAGCTACAACGCATAGATTGGTTTTGATTGATTGTACGATTTTTATCTATACTCGTCCTTTATTTTTTTCTCATTTATTTATATAATTGTTTGAATTTTCTAACCCCTCTCTTGTTGACTTTGTGCGAGGTACCGTGGATCGAGGGAGGCACTCTACTCAAGGCGTTGGCGCACCCACGTGAAGCCGGCGTGAGATTCCTGATCTAGCACTAAAGGAGACCTAGAGAGATTTTTGAAGACACATCTCACCTTGCATTTTATTTTTATTGTATTTATTTTTGTAATTAAAGTGAGAGAGAGAACTTATAACTTGTAATAATTCAGGACTCTTCTACACTTCACACTTTACGAAGTCCAGTGCTCAAGGGATTGTTCCCTTGGGGGCCTCATCGGTTTTTCATTGTATCTTGCCTTTTTTCCCTTTGTTCTATGATTTTGTTTTATTTATTTTGTGTGATTGAGCCTTAGGTGTAGGATTTGCTTGATGATAGATTAAGGCCAAACACATTAATCACCATTGCTTGTACCTATAGATTCGTGATTGGACTTAGTCAAATTTTGAATTGCTAATAATCTGGATTTGAGACCGCGTACCGAGAAAGGTCACATACAGCACGCGCAAGACCCGTTATGGTGAGCACCGAGTGGCATCGAAGATCGGACCTTGGTCTCCCATCTGAATAACTAGCGTCTTATTCTTCACGTTAATAGCAGTTGCTCGTTTAGGGCGATTTCATCGGCTTGCATTGCATATAGTTAGGTTTAATTTCTGCTTAGCATCCTGCACAAAGAGAGCTAGAAGCAAAGTGAGCATTTACACTTTAGCATGCATCATTGATTTGCCGCTTGCATTGCTTTTCCGACTCTACCTCTGATTTTGACAACCTAGGTGCTAAGTAAAATGGATTCCCCGACAGGCTCATGCATTCCTTATTAAAAATCCGAAAAATTGATAATCGATAAAATTGGGACTGCTAACACTACTTGACCCGAAAAATGACCAAAAAGAAAAATCTTGTCTTAGGGTGAGTAATCCCTTCATTGCCTTCGTTTTACATTGTTCACGTACACACTAAGGACTAGTGCCAAAATCCCATTCAGTCTTCCTAAGTGTTTGTATAACATGTTGACTTCTCACCTAACTATAAAATATACAAGATAAAAAGATCGAACTTTCACGGTCTTTACCTAGTTGAGTAGGTGAATTGAGGGGTGTGTTTATCTTGTGTGCATTTGATTGTGATTGTTTGTGTGCATTCTAGATCGTCTCTGCGCATTTGCGCCTTTTTCTCATTCCTCTTGACTTGGCCATTGTGCTCTCCTGATCTTTTCCTTTTGTTTCGAGATGGCCGACTGGAGCGCTTTTTGTCTGGATTTTGTAGATCCCTCGTACATTCCAGTCAGTTCACCTCCCTTTTTCCAGGAGAGCTTTGCTCTTGATTGTACATATCCGTCCCAACCACAATATCAGACCTTGGATTTTTATCCACCTCCAATTTCACATTTCCCTTCACATCCACCCGAGACTGATCTGTTGGAGTCACCTTTCATGGTGTCCACACTTGAAACTTTGTCTTTGTTCATGGAGCATAGGAATTCGAGGATTGACAACCTCACTTGCTTAAATAAGAGCCCTATTGATGCTTCACGATCTGATGATATTGATTCGATTGAGGATTTTCATGAGAGCTTGCAATTGACCAAAATACAAAAACTGAGAAAAAATTGAAAACACAAAAAGAATCCCCTTGTATGGAGGAGATCCAAAAATTCAAAAAAATATTGACTGAACCCAAAGTGGTGGCCGCTATTCATGAGATTATTCAAGCCCCACTTCAGCAGGTCATGATCCATTTATCTACTCCTCTTCCCAAGAAGAGAAAGCGGAGGATTAGATTTGAGCATCATATTCTGACCATGGCCACTGCCCACTCCATCACCCACCGCTCATCTTCTAGGAAAAGGAACACTGCCACACCATGCACCATCTCTGACCATACTTGTGATCACACTCTCCTTGACAGCAGTGCTTCTATTAGCATATTACCCTTCTCATCGGTACAATCTCTTCATTTAGGGCCTCTCAAAAATAGCAGGATGATTGTTTAATTTGCTGATGGATCTATCAAGAGGCTGAAGCATATCCTTGAAAATGTCGTCATTTCGATTCAGGGCATGAGCTATACTGTTGACTTTGTCGTATTGCCCATGGGGACCTCCACTGAGGAGCACTCTCCAATCATCCTGGTACGACCATTCCTCACCTTTGCGAGGGTTGTTAATGACTATGGATCAGGAGAATTCTCTTCCGTCCTATTGACGAGAGCAAAATGATCACCACTACACCCACTGTTGATCAGAGACCTGCACCTGATATGACTTTGCCTATCTTAGCTGACCCCAAGGACCATGATATTAATGAGACTACCAGAGATTTTTGTTATATGTTGGATTCGAATGATACCTGAGAATTCCTCTCCAAGGAGGAAGACTCGAAAAGCATGGACCTCAGAGTTCCTTCTTCTGGTGTTTGGCGATGCGTTGATGACATCCGTAGGATTTACACGATTGACACCTTAGAGCTGAGAGAAGATATTGATGAGACTAAGGCCGAATTTGATCTTGTTGCTTTTATCCAGGAATTCATGCCTTTTGATGAGAATGATGATCCGATTGAGACTCTAGAGGACGAACATGATTCAACTACTTCCATTGATGAGTTCGTTCTTTTTTGTTTTGACCTAGGAGAGACCTCGCAGGATGACCTTGACTCTACTTCTTCCGACGATGAGTTCATCCCTTTTCACTTTGATATCAGTGAGACACTCAAGGCCAAACCTAGCCACACTACTTCCATTGACCCGTCTATGCCTTTTCACCCCAGGACCACTGAGGATCCACACCAGGTTGATCCTGACTGGCTTCCATCCACTGTGGACCCTGATATTGACCTACACCTTATCAGATCTATTCCTCAACAGTCCTGCAAGAAGGTTCTCTTTCGACCTTCTTGACCTCTGTACGTCTACTCTGTTGTATATTCGCATTCGTTTACTTCTGTCCATATCCCATTTTTCTCATCCACCCTATTCTCGTGTATGCCTTGCTTAGGACATACTTTGTCTTAAGTATGGGGGGTGGACATGCTGAGTGTTCTTTCTTCGTTCCGTTTTCATCTTTCGTGTTCTTGCCTATACTTAGGGCCTCTTTTACCCTAAGTACAGGGGAGTGATGTGTACATTCTCTTCTATCTTTTTCCATTTTCAGATCTTTTTTTCTTCTTTTCTTTTCTTTTTTTTCCTTTTCCTTTTTCTTTTTCTACCGAAAAGGTGTCACCTCTTTTTGTCAGTCTTCTATACATAGAACGTACTTTGTCCTAAGTATAGGTGGGTGTGCACCCCAAGTTCTGTCATTCTTTGATCCTCTCCACTGTCTCCTCTTCTTGTCTATACTTAGGGATATATTACACTAAGTACATGGGAAGACAGTCTGAGTACGATCTGTTCATTCCCACCCTTGACCCTCCCTTCCTTGTGTACAGTCGGTTATACTTAGGATTATTTGATACTAAGTACAGGGGGGACGGACAGTGTTCATTTCTTTGCTCATTTATTCTTTAGACTTTTCTATACTCAGCACGAGTTATGTCTTCTCTTTCTCTCTGATCTACGAGGACATTGCTCAAGCCAAGTATAGGAGGGTCGTATATACTACGTATATACTTTAGCAATAACTAGTACTTTCATATTTTTAAATAATAATTATGGCCAATATACCGTATAAAATACTTTAAAATTCATTAAAATCACTTAATAAAAAGATGTTGATTATTCCTCAAATTCTTTTGTATATACTGATTAAATAATTAGGTAAAAATATTTTTTGCAAAATGTTTGAAAATATTTTGAATCTTTTTGAAAAAGCTTTTGAAAACTATTTGGAAAATGCTTTGTTAAATATTTTTAAACCTATGTCAAATGTTTTGATTATAATTTTTTTCTTTGTGTGAAATAAAAATGTTTGAAAAATGATTTGCAAATGGTTTGGAAAATGGATGCAGAAATATTAGAAAAATCTATATCTATTGTTTGAAAAACCTTTGCAAAATGATTTTCAAATATGTGTAAATTTTTGTAAAAATTATTTTGGACTATAGTTTCAAAAAAAATTGTTGGTAAAATCTTTTTCAAATAAGTTTGAGGAATATATACATCACACTAAAATTCTTCATTAAACTGTATATCTATATATATAATTGATTGCTTACCTTGTAAATTCTTAAAAAGCCTAACTCTTGTAAATAGAAGATGCATCCCCGTGTAAATATTTGTACCTAACTTTTATCCAAAACCTTTTGTTTCAGAAATCACAAAAACATTTGTAAAACCAAAATCACCAAAAATATTTGCAAAATCTTTAAAAATACCAAAAAATGTATATGCATAATCTTTTTCAAAAATCCATAAAAAGTTCAAAACTTTGAATATTGCATCACAAAAATATTTTCTGCATTGCATTTGCATAGCATTCACATTTTTCAGATTGAGTTCGATAATTGAACAAGTCTAAGTAAAATCCAAAGATTGGAGCTTGGTTGGACCTTAAATCTACCTAATCACAAGAACCTTATAGGAGCTAGAATTAAGGTACTTCAGGGCTAGTTGACTTAATTCTTTGAGGATCACGAGACCTGGTTCAATGGATTCTTGACTGCCTAAGTAGAATATTTCAGAGCACACACATGACTCTTGTTGATAATGACCTAACTTAGACACCTACACCTTTCACTTGGCTCAACTCAGTTGGAGTGGTAACGGGGATTGGATTTGCCAGTATGAGATGCACACAAGTGGAAACATTTGTCCTCGTCTAGGGAGGGAAGTACACCCCAACCCATCCAATGGCGTAGATATCTAAAGATAGGAGAGCATGGGTTGCAATAATGCTTCAAAAGAGGATAGTCTACTGTCTCACGAGGAAAAACTCCTTATGTAAATGATGATGTATATAATATTTCAAAAAAAACTCCAAAAAAGTGGACATGCCTGATTGAAAATAAAATGCCTGCTAGAGTGTATATATATTTGTATAGTCAATAAGCAAGCTTGAGCTTCAAAGTCATACCTTGTGATCTTGCAGCTGAATGACTTGACTACACTGGTCTTGCATCCTAGGATAGGTAGATACACTAGCTACCGTCCATTCTTCTCTTCACCCCTCCTCTGAGCCGGTGGTCACTTGAACTTAGAAGGGAATACCCCGCTCCTCGAGGAAGGAGTTGCTGGATTGGGGAATCATTGGGTTGTCATGCTGGAAAAGTCAGTCTCTTTGTCATTTCAGTTGGGGAGAGCCACTGTCACATACACTGTACGAGTCAAATTCATAGTCCTAAGGGTTTGCGTATGAGTTGAAGTATTCTGACCTGGCTATTGAGGAGACTTGAGCAGAGTTTTGGGATTCTCGAGGGTTGTTGGATTTCAATTCTGGTTCCCATTAAGGTTCCGCCCGCTCTTAAAATCTAAAGGTCCGACTTAAGCTCCAAACTTTGATTTTGTGAAGACAAGTTTGACAATTAAACTTAATCCACCTTCTTTCTTTTTCTTTTCTTTATTTTTTTCACTTATTGCATAAGTGTTTACTAGGGACTAGCAAAGGCAAGTATATCGGGGTGATGAATCTCCACTCACAACCTTTATTCTATCATTTTGACCTTAAAAATCCTAGTAAATGTGTGTAAATACCCTTAATTTGGGAAAATTAACATTCATGCATTGTGGTGTAAATAGTGTATAAAATATTGTTGTTAATGCCAAAATTATAGAATAAATAAAAGAAAAGAAAAACAATAAAATATCAAAGATATTGTATGACCCTAAACCCCTAGACCTAGGCATCTTGATGACTAGGTCGACAATGAATAAAGTAGGGGGAGATAAGGGTCCAAAATACAATAAAAATCCCTTTTCTTTATTCATTCTTTATTAATTTTTGGGACCTATTTTATTTTCCACTTTTATACTTCAAATAAACAAACTTTCACATAAAATTTGTAGATAATAAAATAAAGAAAAGTACAAAATTTATTTCATACAAAAACAATATACAGAATAAAAGATACAGTCTAAATAACATTCCAAAATCCCAACTTCCCAAAGACCCATATCTCTCAAAAAAAACACAAATATATCAAAATAATCTTTAATTGTATATAACTTTTAATAAGCTATTTAATGAAGGTAGTTTCATATTTTTTGAAGTTAACATGTAAAAGTCAGGTTTTTGGATCCCTATTGTATATTATACCCGATTGAAATAATCATTTTATTTATTATTTTATAATTTTATATTTTTATAATTGTGTAAATATTATTTATAATATATATCCATATTAAAACTGAAATAAAAATATAAAGAAAATATTAAAATAAAATATGTATGTAAAACATATAGGTAAAATACTTATACTTACCTATATATTTAAAACATCTATTTTTTAAGTGTAAATTATATTAGAAAAATGTAATAAGAATATATTTATGTATTTAAAAATAAGTTCTAATTTTATAAAATAAAAAACTAAATTAATAAATAAAAAAATACAAAATAAAAATAAAAGACCAAAATACATAGATAAATATACCTATACATAACACCTAAAAAGTAACTCGTAATTAATAACCTCTAAAAAACAAATAAAAATCATAATAAAATATTTTATAAAATAATAAACATTTTTATTTTATATAGTTTATATAATAAAAGCATTTATTAATTATTTTTAATTTATTTCCAATTTTTTGCTGGTTTTATCTTTTTGCGGGTGGCGTGGCCCAATAGGCCACGCCCCCCGTTGACCTAGGGTCAACTCTAACTCCACGTCTAGCCCCTGACACGACCCACTTTTCACCTCTCTTCTCGATTTTCTAACGTATGATTCATGGATCCAGGAAGATAAGACCTTTCATGAAATGTCCCCCTTATACATCCATGATCTACGCCCATTCATCGATTTGGCGTGATTTCCTTTGATTTGCCCGTGATTCCTCGATATTCCCTCCTATCCAGACCGCCAGTAAATGCTCCACATATCCATTTTTGATTCTTTGGTTGATTTTTTCCCTTATCTTGGTCCCTTCGGAGAGCCCTAGGTCGAGACCTTGTGACATGAGGTTCTTGGCCGTTCTTCGCGCGAGGATGAGCCGTCCAGCCACCTCTGTCGGTCGTCAGTGTGAAGATCCATCTCACAGTGTGTGGCTGCTCGTGGTTCTTTTCTTCATGCTTTAGATACCTTTAGCATTTAAGATAAATTTTTACTTTTATTTTGCTTCTAGGTCGATGCGTGTAGTGTAGCTTTAGATCAAATACATTGCCGGAGCTTTTGAGCTCCGGCCACCACTGTCAACCCTACAATCCACAACTTTCTCATCAATTAAAGCCAAGTCTGTGCTTCTTTGCACTGCCGTGTTTCCATCTTTCTTGTAGTACCTGAAGGAGGAAGCTGGGCCTCGAATATTGCCCGGAAGACCAGCTCCAGGTGTCTGGACAAAGCACTTGCTCCAGGGGGTTTAGTTCACCTTCCCCAGACCTCTTTGGGCCACCTGGAGAGTTCGCCGAGGTTGTAGGAGCTTGTACGTCAGATCGGAGGGACGTAAGAAGGTCGGAAAAGCTAGTTGTGCCTAATTGAAACTCGCCGAGAGCGAGTTCTTCCGACGATCTTCCACCCGTCTTGTGCATCGTTCGATCAACTGCGGCAACCCAGGTCTTCCAGATGCCATAAGATTAGACTCACCATCAGCCGTCGATCCTCTTTTGAGGATCTAATCATAGCCATCCAGTGTGACGAGGCATCGGCACACCGGATCAGGACACGTGGCATAACCGTTGCCCAACGCCACTTAGGGGGATAAATTTCACACCAGCCCCCTCCCTTTTGGCTTTTGTAATTAATATTGTTAATATTTTGAGTAGTTTAAAACTTTATGGAACATTTGCACAAGGAACTTTATACTTTCATGTATTTGCAATTCGGTCCTTGCTAGCGCATCTCACGTGGCTGTTCACGTGAGGTGTGCGTCATTTGCAGATAGGCCCTCGGGCCTTTAGTTTTTTTTGGACTTAAAGTTTGAATTGCAGTTGTATAATTTGGTGTATTTGCATCTGAGCCCTTAACTTTCATTTTATTTGCAGCCATGTCCCTACTAGTTCAACAATTTTTGCGTATGTCTTATAATTTTATAAATAGTATTTTTGCTCCAAAAAATCAACAAAAAAGTCTTATGTTTCTGATTGCATCTATTTTCACGCTCCAATTTTTTTTCAATTCAGACCTTTTTAATTTTTTTTTATAAAAATAGCCTCTTTATTCTTGTTTTGTTTATAAAACCCATAAAAATATAATTTTTTTGAAAAATTCCAAAAAATATGTATCGTATTTACTTAGTTATTTTGTAACTCCAGACTAAAAATCATTAAAAAATACAAAAGAAAACTCATAAAAATTGAAAAACCTTAAAAACATTTATAAAAATTTATAAAATTCTCAAAAATTTTAAAAATTGTGTTTTTTGTTTTATATTTTCTTCAAATTATTATTAATATATTAAAATTAATTTGAAGAAATTTTTATACTATTTTGATATTTTTCTCCTCCATTTTAATTCGACCTTTTAATTTTATCCCTATTTAAGGGTATTTTCGACATTAAAAATATATAAAAATCAGCCAAAATTCCTAAAAAATCACGAAAATAGTAAAAAATATTTGAAAATGCAAAAATATTTTATTTCTTTATTTTGAATATTTTTATTAATATTTATATCTACCCTTGCCTATATAGTATATATATCCCACATATAGCTTTATATATATTTTAAAAGAAAAAGAAATTAAAAAATATAAAAATTTAAATGGAAAAATATAAAAACAGAAAATTAAAAATCAATATACAAAAATATAAAATCAAAATAAAATAAAATAATTAAAAATTAAAAACCCACAAAAAAGACACAGACAAATATTCCACAATCACTTTTGTGCAGTAAACTTATCTTGTTTGCTTCTTGTATTTGACTTCTACATGCTTGCACACTATACACATCCATTGTAGAGTTATAATAAATTTTAACTCCACATTGACATTTCATTGCTTGATTTACTTGTTATGGGTTAACTGTTGATTAACCCGGATTTCGTGAGCGATCGCTTCAGCGACATCGTGGTCTCGCCTTGTGTAGACTACTTTAGACCCTCGTAAAATCCGAGTTATCACCCCCTAGGGTGAGCTAACTTAGCTTCTCCTGCCTCATTTTCCCTATTTCTTTTATTTTTTTTTTAAATTTCTTCCTTGAATAGTCATCACTATATCCCTATATTATGTTATTAAAATTTCGTGCGAAACAGAGACTCCTAACACCTCCATCCATACAGTCATTTTTTAAAGGCCGCAGAAATATTGAAGTCGACCATGTCTGAATGGAGGCCGTAGAAGTCTTTTTTCGCACGAAATTTGAATGGAATAATATAGGGATGAATGATGAATATTCACGGAAGAAATTTTCAAAAAAAATAAAAAAAACATGGAAAATGGGGCGAGGGGAGCTATGTTAGCTCCCCTTAGGGGGCAACTCCATATATATATATATATGATTTTTATCCAGAGAACCCTGTGCCCATTAGAGATGATATGAACCCATCATCTCGACCATTGGATTTGCAATTTTAATCCCATGATTTTAGGAACCCGTAACAATAATGGTTGAAAATTAAAAAGAAATTTTAAAGCTTTCCAAAAATAGTATGTGTTTATGGTAACATTTTGATTATTTGGTTGGGTGATTGTTATCGACATTTGCAACGTGTGACTATCGATCTCGTGAGATGATCCGAGCATCTTGTAGTTGCAGACAATTTTCGCTCGCCAAAGATATTGTATTTCGATTGTTGATTTTATATTTTCATTGATCCTACATTTTAATTATTGTTTTTCTTTAATAATATTTTTTCATTAGGTTTCGTTCATGGTTAATTCGCGAATGGATTGTGATCATCATATTTCAGAAGCAATTACGAATACTGCATATTTTTTATCGTAAGCAATATTTATTCGAGAAATATGATTGAAATATGAGAAATGATATTCATAATATTGTTTTTATTCATTTTGATAATCGATTTGTAGTCCTAATTGATTTTGTATCGAAGGTATTTTGATTTTATATAATAAAAAGTTACAGTAAATACAATTGTTATTTTTCGTGCGCTACTTTGAAAATATATTGAGTTACTGATGTATTTTAATAATTTACTTATGAGATATTTTATGTTACTAATGCTAACACAATTGTTACTTGTCATATAACAAATGTTAAGTTACTTGTCATTGAATGATTCTTACTGAAGCGAGTATATTGCTGAGTTATTAACAATTCATTACAAGTTACTTGTCATATAACAAACGTTACTAACAATTCATTACAAGTTACTTGTCATTGAATGATTCTTACTGAAGCAAGTATATTGCTGACTTACTAACAATTTATTACAAGTTACTTGTCATATAACAAACGTTACTAACAATTCATTACAAGTTACTTATCATTGAATGATTCTTATTGAAGCGAGTATATTGCTGAGTTACTTTTCTTTATACAATTCTTACTATTCACGAATATAAATTAACTTATTGTTTCTTGCAGAATAAAGCAACAATTTGGTATCTTGAAGAAGTTGTTGTTATGCCGAGGAGCGAGAGCAAAACAAAATCATCTAAATGGACTAGAAGACAGTTGAAATTTGGATGTTCACCATATAACTATAATTAAGTAATTTATGTGTGACTTTCAGGAACACTTGACGTATTACAAGTAATTAAATAGGCTGCATAAGTAAAGAAGGTGTGATTCGATAGTAATTCAAAACAAAGAATAAAACAAGTAAGATATATAGAAGCATCAGTAACATGTAATAAATTGTAGGTAAAAGAAGGTAATGGAATAAGTAAGTTGGAATAAGTATAAAAAATCATGTGACCAGTAACTTATGTAATGCTATCAGTAACACTCGACACATTATAAGTAATTAAAAATATTATATAAGTAAATAAGAGGTGCTTCAGTAAGACTCAAAGTATTAAGTAACTGTAACATTAGTAACAATCAAAATGACTTCAGTAAAATGGACATTTGTCATCAGTACTTATTGTATGGACATTAGTAATTCACATATTTAATTACTGATCTCACAACAATAGTTACTAGATAACTGAATATGTATTACTTGAGTAACATGAATGAATTACTGATCTATGTACAATGTAATATTATATATGTAAAATACTGACAATTGTTTCGATATTACTGATCTCGCAACACATAATTACTTAAGTACATTATTTACATTACTGATCAAATGTACAATGACTATTTATTCGGTATGAAATAAATGATTTAAATGTATCTTTTCAAAACCGTCTTCCTTTTTTTAAGGACTCAATATAATTGGAAATATAAGAGGCTCAAACATATTAATATCCTTCCAAAACCGACCACTTATTTTTAAGGAAATGATTTAACTCGAATTCTTATTATGTTAGTAATGCAAACCACATTGTTATTGCCAAAACCGTCCCCTTCCAAATATAACCAACACATACATGTGGCGAGCCCACATTTGGTGCTCACCACAACCCAAATGGGCACAAGGCTCTCTGGATAAGCCCTATATATATATATATATATATATATATATATATATATGGGGCCCTTCCAATGAGGCGAGCCTTTCCTAAAATTCAAAAAACTACTACCAAATTTATAAATTGTGTAATAATTTTATAAAATATAAACTGTACATTATAAAATAATAACGATCATACTGTTTTATGAAATATAGCATCCATATTGTAACTAACATTTTTGTCAAATATAATAATATTTTCATAATTTTTTCTTAATATGCATATTATATTAATAATAATTATTAAAATTATAGACTTATAATTTGTAAAATAAAAAGGAAAGATACCTAAATTGACATAGCTTTCTATGCACCCACGAAAGACCCACCTCATTGGAAGTTTCTCATGTATGTATGTATGTATGTATGGAAAAATGGGGCTGCCCCCTAGAAGGAGCTAAGTTAGCTTCACCTGCCCCATTTTTTTCATGTTTTTATTTTTTTTTTGATATTTCTTTCGTAAATATTCATCACTATATCCCTATATTTTGCCATTCAAGTTTTGTGCGAAACAGAGACACATGCGGCCTCCATCTAAACAGGGTCAATTTCAACAATTCTGTGACCATTAAAAAATGATTGTCTAGGCAGAGGCCGTTGGAGTCTCTATTTCGCACGAAATTTGAACGGCATAATTAGGGATATAGTGATGAATATTCATAGAAGAAATTTTCAAAAAAAATAAAAACATGGAAAAATGGGGACGGGGGAGTCAAGTTAGCTCCCCTAGGGGGCAGCCCCATTTTCCCATATATATATATATGTGCAGAAAAGAGAAGTTGTTCTGCATAACAACTAAGTTGGTTGTTACATAGAGAAATTTCCCCTATTTTTTATTTTTTCAAAAATTACACCATGTATATTCATCTATATATCCCTTTTATATCATTCGAATTTCATCAGAAACAACGACTCCTATGCCCTCCATCTAGAACATGTAATTTTAAAGGTCTCAAATTTGTTGCAATCGACATGTTCTAGATGGAGGGCATATGAGTCTCTATTATGATGAAATTCGAATGACATATAGGAGAGATATATAGATAAATATACATAGTGAAATTTTCAGGAAAAAGGGAAATTACCCTGTCTAACGGCCAATTTAGTTGTTGCACAAAACAATCTCCCCGTCCTCATGTATATATATATATATATGAGACCGGGGAAGCTGTTTTGAGTAATAGCCAAGATGGCTGTTACACAAGGCAGTTTCCCCAATATTTTTTATTTTTTTTCAAAAATTCTACCATGTATATTCATCTACATATCCCTCCTACATGTCATTCAAATTTCGTGCGAAACGAAGATTCCTATGCCCTCCATCTAGAACAGGTAGATTACAGCAAATTTCAGACCGTTAAAAATTACTTGTTCTAGATGGAGGGCTTAGGAGTCTTTGTTTCTCACGAAATTTGAATGGCATGTAGGAGGGATATGTAGATGAATTTACATGGTGGAATTTTTGAAAAAAAATAAAAAATATTGGGGAAACTGACTTGTGTAACAGCCATCTTGGCTGTTACTCAAAACAGCTTCCCTTTTCACTTTATATATATATATATGGGGTTGATGGGGCTGCCCCTTGGGAGCAGCCAACATGCTGCCCCGACCCATTTTTTTGGCAAATTTTTTTATTTTTATTTTTTTGAAAAATATCGCTATGTATATTCATCCCTATATCCCTCCTATATACCATTCGAATTTCGTCAGAAACAGAGACTCCTACGGCCTCCATCCAGACAGGGTCGATTTAAAAAATCCTACGACCGTTAAAAAAATGATGTCTGGATGGAGGCCGTAGGAGTCTCTGTTTCTGACGAAATTCGAATGGCATATAGGAGGGATATAGGGATGAATATACATTGTGATATTTTTCCAAAAAAAAAAATAAAAAATTGCGAAAAATGGGGTGGGGGCAGCCAGACAGCCCCATTTTTCCCTATATATGGTTGGCGAGTATGCACCCAGGTGCATGCAATTTTACTTACACCGGAGCTTATATCTCAACTTTTTTATTTTTTAGAAAAATATCACCATGTATATTCATCTATATATCCCTCTATTATGTCATTCGAATTTCATCAGAAACAGAGACTCCTATGGCCTCCATCTAGAATGGGTAATTTTAACGGTTTTAGAATTGTTGTTATCGACCTGTTCTAGATGGAGGGCATGGGAGTCTCTGTTTCTGATAAAATTCGAATGACATAATGGAGGGATATATATAGATGAATATATATGGTGATATTTTCCAAAAAAAAGTAAAAAACCATGAAGATATAGGCCCCGATGCATGTAAAATTACATGCACCTGGGTGCATGCTCCCCAACCCCTATGTATGTGTGTGTATGTGTGTGTATATATAGGGGTTGATGGGGCTGGCCCCTATGGGCAGCCAACATGGCTGTCCCGCCCCATTTTTGGGTAATTTTTTTTATTTTTTTTGGAAAATATGGCCATGTATATTCATCCATGTATCCCTCCTATATGCCACTCGAATTTCATCAGAAACAGAGATTCCTACAGCCTCCATCCAGACAGGGTCGATTTAAAAAATCATGCGACCATTAAAAAATGACGTATGGATGGAGGCCATAGGAGTCTCTGTTTCTGACGAAATTCGAATGGCATATAAGAGAGATATAGGGATGAATATACATGGTGATATTTTCAAAAAATAAAATAAAAAAATTTGCGAAAAAATAGGGTGGGGGCAGCCCCATTTTCCCATGTATGTATGTATGTATGCATGTATATGGGAAAAATGGGGTTGCCCCCTTGGAGAAGCTAAAACTTGGCCCCCCGTCCTATTTTACTCATATTTTTTTTGAGAAATGAATCCTTAAAAATTCATCACTATATTTCTATATTATATCATACAAGTTTCGTGAGAAACAGAGACTCTTACCGTCTCCATCTAGACAGTCATTTTTTAATGATTGTAGGATTGGAAATCGATTCTGTCTAGATTGAGGCCGTATAAACCTCTATTTCGCACGAAATTTGAATGACATAATATAGAGATATAATAATGAAAATCCGCAAAAGTATTTTTCAAAAAAATAAAAAAATATGGGGAAAATGGAGCGAGGGGATCCAAGTAAGCCCCCCCTCGGGGCAATCCCATTTTAGTTATATATATGAGATATTTACACCCATAACCTCGAATAGTTTCGTAATTACCCTAGGAACCCTCAATAATCACGAATTACACCCATGACTCTCAATAATGCTTAATTCTTACACCAATAATCCCATGTTAACTTCCATTGAATTTTCCGTTAATTATGACTGAATCCGTCAAATATTTACATTTTCTACCTTTGAATTTCTCATTATTTACAAACGACACCTTCCTCCTCCTCCAGCCCCCCTACCCACCTCCCTCACCGACCACCTCCACCTAGTCCTCCTCCAGCACTCCCCCTCCTCGTCGACCACCTTCCCACCTCCTCGTCCGCAAACCTTTCTTCCCTTACTCAGTATGTAGGACCAACGTTCCACAGTCTCCCTGCCTCAACATGTTCCCAAAAGAGATCGACGTCCTCTGCTCTTTCTACACCAATCAAGAGGCGTTAAAGAGAAATAGCCGATGCATCTGCAAGTGGATATGTGTAACAAGCGATCCCAAGTTCTGGGCGCTCTGACGAGACTGCAAAGATTGAATCTCGATGCCAATCTGCTGGGAGGAGTAGACGATCAACAAACTTATCTATCGAATCTTATCGACCTATTGGTTAAGATGCCGGCACCTGCAGGAGCTGGACCTTTCGGGTAATGGATTTCTTGGGACTTTGCCAGATTCCGCGGGCAAGCTCTCGACCGATTTAAAGATTTTAGAGCTTTCTCGTAATAGTTTGACGGGTGCCATACCCAATCAAATGTTTACTTTGTGCTCTTTATCTCTTCTTCTCAATCTATCCCACAATCAATTCAATGGAAGCCTTCCTCAGGATGTTGGGAATTTGATTAATCTTGTAGCTCTTGATGTCTCCCATAATAATCTCTCCGGAGCAAAAAGGGGAGGAGGAGGTTCAGTGGGGGAGAGGGGCATTCTGGAGGGAGGAAGGGCGGCGGGGGAGGGAGGAACGATGAAGGAGGAGGGCGACGCATGAGGGTGCTTGAGGAGGAAGGGGAGGAGGAGGTTCGACAGGGCAGGGGACGTGCTGGAGGGAGGAAGGGCGACGGGGGAGGGGGTGTGCTAGAGGAGGATAGGTGGTGCAAGGGGGTGCTGGAGGATAGGTGGTCGGCGACGTATTGGAGGAGGAAGGGGAGGAGGGGGTTCAACGGGGGAAGGGGGCGCACTGGAGGAGTAGATTCAGAGGGGGAGGGAGGACGTGCTGGAGGAGGGAGGAAACGAGGGATGTTTTGTTTTTTCTTTTCTTTTTATTTTTGATTAACTTTAGTCGTTAGATCATGCATTAGTTAGATTAACTCAGATGTCTGGTTGAGTTAATGAACTAAACTAACGGAAGGTTATGCGTGTAAAACGGAGCACTTATTGAGGGACATGGGTGTAATTCGTGATTATCGAGGGTTTCTAGGATAATTACGAAACTACTCAGGGTTATATGTGCAAATATCCCTATATATGGTTTATCCAATAGGCCTTGTGCACATTAGCATCTTTGTATGCACTCATTCGTAGCTGTCCATCAAGTTCGATCAAAATATGTTACCCCTGTTTGGTAGGAGACGGTTTTAGCAACAAGTTGTGCTTTGCATTTTTAACATAATAAGAATTCGAATTAAAGCCTTTCCTTAAATCGAGGTGGTCGGTTTTAGAAAGAGAAAAAAATCCACGTCTAGATTATTTCTGGCACACGGTTTACTTATGGAAAGATCATTCCATGTCTAGATTATAAAATGTATACTTTTGAATGATCAATAGATAATTGAGTAGGTAAATTACTAATGTTTATATATCATTCCATGTCTAGACTATAAAAGGTATACTTTTGAATGATTAATAGATAATTGAGTAGGCAAATTATTAATGTTTATTTGAGCAAGTACTGAATATTGATGTCCATATAAACTGAACTCAGTGTGATTGGTTACTGAAATTATAACTACATAGTACTTTTGAATTATTACTATATAATTGAGTAGATAAATTAGTAATGTCCATAGAACATGTCCTGATTACTAATATCCGTATTACTGAACTCATTGTGATTGATTACTGAAGTTACAATTACTTAGTACTTTTGAGTAACTACTAGATAATTTAGTAGATAATTTACTAATGTTTATACTAACAAGTACTCAATACTAATATCCATATTACTGAACTAAGTGTGATTAGTTACTTAAATTATAGCTATTTAGTACTTTCGAATTATTATTATTATTATATAATTGAGTAGGTAAATTACGTCCATACAACAAGTACTGACTACTAATGTTCATATTATTGAACTCTTTGTGATTGATTACTGAAGTTATAGTTACTTAGTAATTATGAATAATTACTAGATAATTTAGTGGGTAAATTACTAATATTTATACGAACAAGTACTGAATATTGATGTCCATATTACTGAACTCATTGCGATTGGTTACTGAAATTATAACTATTTTATACTTTCGAATAATTAGTATAAAATTGAGTAGGTAAATTACTAATGTTCATACAACAAATACTGTTTATAAATGTTCATATTACTGAACTCATTGTGATTGGTTACTAAAGCTATAGTTACTTAGTTCTTCTTTATAATTACTAGATAACTGAGTAGGAAAATTACTAATGTTTTTACGAACAATTACTGAATATCCATGTCCCTATTACCGACTCATTGTGATTCATTACTGAAATTATAGTTACACATCAATTATTTATTTGGTGTACTATACTTGTTATTACCTCTTGTATTAGTTATAGAACGATTAGTTCTTAATAATATTGTCAAAGATGTTCTTCTCGCCTCTTCATTCAGGAAGTAATGCGACGATCATCAATGCCTCATTATTTCATATTTTCATCCATGAAACATAACAAGTATTCGGACATCAAGCATACATGAAATAAAATATGAATTAGTAAAAAAATAGTTGTGAGTTGTAATAATTAAAGAGGAAGTAGTAATAACAAGGGATATTTACACTCATAACCCTGAGTAATTTAGTAATTACCCTAAGAACCCTCGATAATCACGAATTACATCCAGGACTTTGAATAAGTGCTCTGTTATACACCCATAACCCTTCATTGGTTTTATTCATTAACTCAATCAAAGGAATGAGTTGATCTAACCAATCTATGATCTAACAACTAAAGTTAACCAAAAGTAAATAAAAAAACCCACCCCCTACCTTCGTCCTCCAACGCTTCCTCCCACGTCCCCCTCTCCTCCCCCCAACCCTCGCCGACCTCCTCCCCCTCCCCTTCTTCCTCCTCCAGCTTGCCCCACCCCCGTCGGCCACCTCCCCCTTCCGCTCTTCTTCCTCCAGCGCTTCCTCCCCGCCCCCTTCCCTCGCCTCACCATCGCTGACCTCCTCCCCTCCCCTTCTTCCTCATCCAACTTGCCCCACCCTTGTCGACCACCTGCCCCTCCCCCTCTTCCTCCTCCAGCTTGCCCCACCCCTACCGATCACCTCCACCTCCCCTTCTTCCTCCTCTAGCAACCCCCACCCCACCGCTAACCACCTCCCTCTCCTCAATCACGAGGCCTCGAAGCGCATCGCCTCCGTCAACACCCTTCCCGACGAGTATCTCTTTGAGATCCTGTGGTGGCTATCTGGCAAGAAGGATCGCAACATCGCATCCTGCATCTCTTGTCGTTGGCTCATGATCCTCAGAAGCATAGGCTCCCATGACATAGCTGAGCACAAACACCTGGAATTCCCTAAGCATGTGTAGATCCCTCTGCCGGATCTCAAACTCGACCCTGTCGTTGATGTGAACTACACAGACGAGAGATACCCATATATTATCTGTTGATTGGAAGGGAAGGACATGACTGATGCGAGGCTTGCAACTGTAGCAATGACGGATAGCTTCGGACATGGCAAACTTTCAATTAGGAGATGCTCCACTATTTCTATGTCACTGATCTCTGTCTCAGAGCCATCGCGAGGTGTTGCTCTGCTCTAAGGACCATTATGCTATGCTTCACTCTAAGGTCTCAGAGCCGTCGTGAGGTGCTGAACTTAGAATCTTGCATGAAGATCGGTGCCAAGGGGCAACAAACAGTTGCACAGTTCTGCCCAAAGCTCCAATCTTTATAAGTCAGCAACTGTCCACTTGTGGGAAATGTAAGGTGTGTCTAGTATCATCACACTCACTTCTTCCACTCTAAAAAAGGTGAAGCTCTGGAGCTTGGTCGCCATATCGATTTTTGCTTGGCGTCATCGGATACTACGGGAGGGCGATCACGGACCTCGAACTCGTCGATCTCCCCAAAGTGTCAGAGAGGAGCTTATGGATGTCGGGCAACACCTATGGACTGCAGAAGCTGGCTACTTTCAAGGTCACCAGGGAAGGAATGGGAGGAGGTGGTCTGAGGGGGGGGATGAAGAGGAGGAGGAGGTGGAGTGGTATCATCTGTAAATAATGGGAACTTAAAGGGTAGAAAATATAAATATTTGACGAATTCTGTCATAGTTAACAGGAAATTGGACAGAAGTTAATACAGGGGTGTGCTATGTAAGAGTTAATCACTATTTAGGGTCTTGGGTGTAATTCGTGATTATCGAGGGTTTCTGGGTAATTACAAAATTACTCAGGGATAGGTGTATAAATATCCCTAATAACAATACCTCCATCTTGTGAAACACTTGAATATAAAGTGAAAAATGAGAAACTTAATAGCAAAATAGGCTCAAATAAGTAACAGTTGTGTAGGCAGTAAAAATAGAAATGTCATATTAGTAAATAATTAAATACGTTAGAAACTCAATATATTTTCAAAAAATAACGCATGATAAGTAACAATTGTGTTAGCAATAATAACATAAAATATCTTATAAGTAAATTAAGTAAATACATCAGCAGCTTGGTAATGGAAATAAGTAAATTGATTTGCCAAATACCTGAATAAGAAGTTCCTTTTTAGTAATACTTGAATAAGATATAGTAATATAAAATGAATTCTTAGTAAATATCATAACCATAAGAGGTAACACATTGATGAATATCAATAAATTTTCGATAAAAAACAATTAGGACTACAAATGTGTACCAAAACAAAGAAAATTGATGATATGAACATCATTTTCTCATATTTTAATAATATATCTCGAATAAGTTCTCAGAACTATAGATGAACATTAAAAAAACTTTATTCGAACATGATCCTTCTAAGATGATCTTCTCATCATCCAAATCCAATCACAAATCATCCATCACCATCGTCTCACTCTTTTGATCCCAAATCAAAGATGCTTATAGAGACGAAAAGATCATTAAAATAAGAACTATGTAAGAAATAAACAATCAAATTATCAAAATGAATAGCATACCTTTTGTCTTGTGTTGGAATGAAACAATCGCCTTGCATTGAAACAAAACGGTAGATTTTGGCAAATCGTATATATGTGCCTTCCACTTTCCAGAAACGTATATCTATTTTTAGAAACTTGTTAATTTCCAATTTTATTTATTTCCATTACGAAAATCTTTTGGGATTGAATCTTGTGGATGGACGGTTGCCAGTTGCAATTGGGTGCTCATCCCAACTCTAATGGGCACAAAGCCTATTGGATAAATATCCTATATATGGATTAAATGAGTATGCTCCTTGGAGAATGTAGTGCATGCTCCCACTTTTTTCCCTCATTTTTTTGAAATGAAATAATGGAGGAATTTACTCAGAATAATAAGTAGAACATGTGTTTCAAATTTCTTATAAAACATATATTCCTAACATGTCCATTTGGAGGGGGATAGTTTCAGCAATTCTGAAACTGTTAAAATGTGACAATCTTGATGGCGGGGATTGAAGTCTCAAATTAAGTTGAATTTTGAATGATACCATGGTGATATATGCCGATCTAAATACCCCATATGTTTCATTTTAACAAAAATGGGGGGAGAGGGGGGGAGCATGTAGTTCCATGCTCCAAGGGAACATACTCCTCCCCCCCTCCCCCACACACACACATACATACATACATCCATATATACATACATAAATACATGCATACATACAGACACACATACATACACACACATATACATACATACATACATACATACATACATACATACATACATACATACATATTATGGTTTGTGTGAAATGGTCGATGAATGGGGGTGTGAAATGTATTTTGTTATTTTTATCTTTTTATCTTGTTATATGGTTAGATCGGTGGGGATGAACTCTATGGATGACGTTTCATTGCCCTTTGAGGCTATTTGGGCCATATGGGGAGGAAGGAATGATCTGATTTTAAGAACCAGAATTTCTATTCTGAAAATGTAATCGCTTCCTCTCTCTCTCTCTCTCCCTATTTCGATTCTGGTCTACAAGGTAATGTAACTCTTTATCTCTTTATAATTTGAAAACGTTTTGATGGTGAGTCCCAACTCGGGATTTCACCCTCCTTCATCTCAAAAAAAAAATCTTGTTATATGGTTTGTGTTTTTGTAATATATATATATATAATGTGTTTTAAATTTTAAAAGGAAGGGAAATTTTTCAAATGAAAATGATGCCTGAAAAACTTGAAATTACACTTGTTAATAATGTGAAATTATAGTGAGATGTTTATTGTAGGCGAGCAATACGAATTAATCAAAATGATCACTTAATTAATTTTCAATTCAATGCAAGCAGTCAAATTTATCTTACTTGGGCAAGTACAAGGTCGAACTCAGGGATGTCACTATCTCCTTAGGTTAATTTTTAGATGATGAAGATACTATATTTTTTAGGGAATTTTTTTGCAAATTTTAATGCAATTAACACTGATATGCAAATGTAGAGTGCCAATTACAAGGTCAAATTAGCCTATGTTGGAAAATCTAAATTAATGTGCAATTAAGCTTGAAAATCCAAAAAAATAATTTTCCTTAATTATCTATGCCATGAGGGATCCAAAACATATTTTTTTGTATTTTTCTGATGTAAATGCATAATTGGAAAATAGACACTTTTTATGGGGTTTTCTATAATTTTTCATGCAAATGATATCCAAAAATTATGAAAAATTGTTAATAAGGTTATTATGGTGAAATTAACCTGCTTTGAATTTTTGGGATTTTTTGGACGCAAAATAAATTTATGGTAATTTAAATAACATACAAAAAGATTTTGAGTAAATTAAATTTAACAAATAGCAAACTTAATTATTTTCGAGAACTAAAATTATCCTAGACGCGTCTAACTAAGATGTATCCAGAAAAAATCATAACTCCTAAAAATACTAAGTTTGTAGACAACTAAAAATCAATTACTTCGATAACAAATTAATATTTTGTGCAACCTAAACATGCAAATGAAATGATTTTTGGGCACAATATAGAGCCCAATTATTCTTACTAAGATGATTCTAGAATTTTTTAAAGCAATGATGGATTTTTCGTAAATTACAGAACTCATACTTGGTAAATATGCAACTTATCATCAAAAGAATATTAATAAATCAATCACAGCTCACAAAAATACATCCATTTCTTCAAATTATAAAGAACTAATTGAACAAAATACTGTAATTTTTGGAATTAAAAATGAATGTAAATGATGGTTCAAATTAAAGTTGCAACACAAGGTTCAAATGTAATTTACAAAACTTAAATTACTGAAACAAAAACATAAAATGGACCTAAACATAATTACTGAAATCCGCTAGGGGCTTTCTTGTAATTTTTCTAGGGTAGGCGTGCGAGGCACGTGAGTTGGTTGGTTGGGGGGACTTCGATGCAATTATTTGAAAATATGAGGGTCTTACTGTAATTTTCCCTCCACCATACGTCACGCATGAGGGGGAAGCTTCGAGTGGACGATTGGGCCTGAGCCTACATGTAGCGATGATGAATATTCAGGCATAGCTTGGAGTGGAGCTGAGGCACGGAGCCCCGAACATCTACACGTCACTGCTTAGAAATTCGACCTCCTTGAGGTTGGGAGGCTCGAGGGTGACGACGTGGAGCACTGCAGACCGTCTGATGGCAATCGGACGGTTGGAGCTACTATGGTAGAGTGTGATGGCTGGTTTTCGGCTCGTTGACAATCGGGGCGAAAGTGGAGAGATGCAAAGTGGTGGAGGGTTGACTCTAGTGATGCGATGGACGAAGCTTGATTCAGGGAGAGGGCGATCTCCTTCCTTAGCAAGGAAGCATAGGGGAAAGTTAGATGTGCTGGTCGGTGGTGTGAGAGTGGTAAATTGAAGAGGAGTGAATGTCAGCTGGAGTAGAAGTGAAGCTACGGAGGGGAGGCAGAGCACAGAAAATGAAGGAAGGAGAAGAAGAAGGGGAAGAAGGAAGAGGGAATATCTGAGGGAGTTTGCCTGGGGGAGGAGTTCGATGAAGATATTCAGGTTATCGCTTAAAGTTCTCGTGGAGGAATCGAGCTGCGTAGCTTCACGTGTGTGTAGATACGTCGGCGAGGAATCATCGGATCTCTCCTGGAAGGTAGAGGTCTTCACTTGATGGTGAGGTTTCACTGTCACCGAGGATATTCATCCCGATCTCACTCTCGCTTTGCATGATGGCGGATGATCAACATCGGGTGGAGGTGAAGGATTTTATGGACAGCTAGGTGGTGTCCGATAAGTACAGGTGAGAGGGACGAGGAGCGATTGGGGAGAGGGCTTCGTCGTCAGGGAAGAACGTAGAGTTAGTGGAGGAGATGGTGGAGTGAGGGAGGTGGCCGCGGGCGAATGAGGACGACATGGGTATGATGTCCACTGCCGTAGAAGGCAGAGGAGGCGCTGGCATGCAACTGGGGAGGAGGAAGAGGCATGGCTGTTTGATTGACCAAGATCAAATGGTCATGGTCTTGCCACATGGAAAATGAAGTCAAATCAAAAAGTAGTGCATCAAAGTTGTTTGCCTCGACGAGATCTACAACTTTCTTTAAGGAATCAAAATCAAAAGAAATCATTTGTACAAAACGTATTTTTAGTGGTACTCTATAGATATAAAATACATGTATTTTTTATTTTACAATTTTTTTATCATTTTTAAATAGATAAAAATTAAAATAAAAATCATAGAAAATATAAAATAAATATTTAAAAACTTAATCGTTTTTTGGAATTTTTATCAATCAAGAAAAAAAAAATAAAAGCGACCTATTGATGACGCGAAATTCGTACGGTTAAGATGTGTAAAAATAATGTCAAAAATGTGTCGTTGTACTCAACCGCACGATTCGGTCAACGGAAAAATAATTAAAACCACTCAGAGAATATAAAAATCAATGAAGAAATGTAAGCGGTCTTTCGCTATTCTTTTTACCTGGTATAGCGACCAGGGTCGAACACAAGGAGCACGATTTAAAAACTCTATAGTCAGATTTCAAAAGTGAATTTTTGGTGGTTTTTCAATTTTTTATTTTTTTTATTTTTTTAAAAGGACAATATGCACAAAAGAGTAAAAATACACACAAACTGCTCTTTTTGAATTTTTCAGAATAATTAAAAATGTTCAGAAAAGTCCAAAGAAAATGTTTTTGTGTTTTATATGTTTTAAAATATTTTTGATAAATTTTTCGCAATTTTCTGATGTTTTGTAATTTTCTAAAAATAAAACAATGCAAAATAAAGCAAACAGCGCACAAACAGGAGTATGTTGCAAGTTAAAAAGTTTTTAAGGTTCAAAACTCCTAGAGACTATTTTTAAATAAACTAGAAAGCAGTATCTACAAAAAGAGACCAAAATCACTATTTTTGGATTTTTCTATAATTTTCTGCAATTTTTATAAGATTTTTTTTATTTTGCAAATTTTTTTAGTTTTATAAAAGAAAAATGCACAAAAGTGCTCTGAAATTAAAAGACACCAAGACGTAATTACAGGAATTTTTGTAGAATTTTTGGACTATTTTATGAATTTTTATGAATTTTCAAAGTATAGGCAAGGAAAAAGACACTGTTTTTGATTTTTTTTAAATATCAAATGACAATAAAAAGTAATGAAAATTTTATACAATGATGAGAACTGTAGCAGGACTATCCACAATTTTTCTCAGAATTTTTGGATCAATAAAACATTTATTCCATCAAGAAAACATGCAAAGTTCTAATATGCAATACAGGGACTGAAATATAATTTGCTCAAAGTTCTTGCAGAGAATAAAGCAATAATAAACAGTAGGTATAGATTAGCAAATAACCCAGGAGAGCGTATGCGAAGCACATGACCTTCTTTATGGAACAGGAGTGTCTTTGCAGTTCTGAGTACCTTAGGGGCTTGATTGTAAGTTTTCCAATATAGATTTAACTGGCAGGAGTGTTTCTGAAGTTTTGAGAACCTTCAGGGAGGTTTGTGCAATAGAGTCAATTTATTTATTCAAAAATCAACCCTTCCCTAGGGCTTCTGTGCCTCGTTACTTCATTCACAAGTCAAAGGGGGATATGGGCAGCCGCCGCCTACCAACAGGAGCAGGGGTACGGTCGGCATTCGCGGAAAGACGGCGGCGAGGATGGCTGGGAGGCGGTGCTGCGGATGGAGGGCTAGTGCGCCACCGCTGGCCGGTCACAGGGGAAGGTGGAGTGGCGTCGCGGGTGAAGTGGTGGTCGCGTGGGGCGCGGGCCGCGCGCTGGGATCTGGAGGTCTGTGGAGGGCCGCACGCGCGGCGCCGAGCGCGGGAGGCGCGTGGGCAGCGCGCCGGAGGGCGCGACGAAGGGCGGTGGAGGGCTGGATCGCCGCACGCGGGGCTGAGCGCGCCAGCAGGAGCAGCACGCGGCCGGTGCGGGATGGAGCAGCGGGGCGGAGCGGCTGCGCGCCGCTGTGGGGCTGAAGGGAGGAGCAGTGAGGAGGGCCGCTGGGCGGCGCCTCGTGGTTGTGCGGCACCCACGCGCGGACTGGGAGAGGCGCGAGGTGCCGCACGCGGCCGACCGCCGCGGAGGAGGCTGGAGCGGGGCCGCGGCAGCCTGGAGGCGGGATCGTCTAGGGGGGCCGCTGGATGGGGCTGCGGAGCGGCGCCGCCGCACGCAGGGGACGGGGCCGCCTGGGGGCGGCGCAAAGGGAGGCGCGCCTGGGCGGTCGCGTGGCTGGCCCACGGCCTGGAGGCGGCGTCGGGGCCGGAGGCGCTGATGGCGCGGGAGGTCGGCGGGGATGGTCCCGCACGCGGACGCCTGGATCTGGGAATGTTTTCTATTTTTTTTTGCTGCAGGAAAATGTTAAGAAAAATGTTTTTTTTTGTTTTATTATTTTTTATTACTGTAAACACAAGTCTGTACTAAGAAAGGAAGAAAAAATTATTTTTTTATTTTTTTATATTTTCCTGCAAAACAGAACGTTAGATACAAAAGTAATTTTTTTATTTTCTTTTTATTATACCTGCAAAACAAATGTTAGAGGGAACAAAGAAAAAATTATTTTTTTATTGTATCTTGCAAAAACAAGGATTAGAAAACAAGATACATTTTTTAAAATTTATTTATAAACAGAATGAAGTTGGTGAATGGGCGGATCTTATGATGCGATGGAATAGATCCGTAGCTCCGGTCACCGTGCGTGACCGGAGGTGGAAGGTTGAGCGAGGTAGAAAAAGAAATGCGATGGTCCAGATGTGAGATGAAAAATCGGTGTCGGAGGCGGAAAATATGTGGTGGAAATTTCTGAGATTTTTAATCTAAAAATTACTCCCTACTCCTACGCTAAGATTTAAATCTACGATTACTTAGGGAAAAAGACAAAGAATAAAATGGATCTCACCTCGGGAATCGGACAAGCCATGATGGCCTCGACGAAGCTCAAGCCGCTGTCATCGACTGGATCGGAGGCTAGGACCCTCTTCAACAAGAAACCTCTCGGAAACCGGGCTCCTCTCCGCCAAAGATCGATCAAGTTTGAATGAGGGAGGAGGAGCCCATTAAAAAGAGAGAAAAAATCAAAAAAGGAAAATATTTACAAAAAAGGAAGGTGTTTATTGGGTTGATTAATAAAATAATTAAATTAATAAATAAATTAAATAATTAATTATGAAATTCGAAATAAATAAATTAAATTAATTAATTAATTAATTGGAAATTAATTGGCCACCTTAATGGTGGCCATTAAGGTATGCAATCAAATCCAATATATAAGGCATGTTATAAAATCAAATCAATCAAATAAAATCAAATAATTAAATAAAAAATTCGGAATTAATTTAAATTAATCAATTAATGTTAGGTAATTAATTTTTTTGGTGGATTTTATAAATGGTAGTTAGTGGCATACATATATTATATATATATAATATAATGTACATAGGTGCAAATAAGGAAATAATTTTTATACAAGATTTTTTATTTTAATTTAATTTTTTTAATTTTTATTTTTATTGAAAACAATATTTATAATATATACATTAAGTAAAAATTAATAATTATATACACAGATATATGGGTAAACTGCACAATACACCCCAGAAAACCGACTTTTTAACCGTAACTCCAAAAAATACGAAACCACAGCCATTTGAAAGATAATTTAATTTATAGTATTATGGAAGTGAGTTTGGTTCGATTTGAGCTCGTATGGAGCCGGAATTGATGTTTCAATTATCGCATTACGGCTTTTTCTGGGTGTAATTATTTACAATATATACATTATTTTATTTTACACATATTTTTATTATTTACAACACAATTTTATTCACAACTTTTATTTACAAAAATAAGTGGTTTGAGGTCAAATTATGTACAAATAAGTTAATGTAAGTTTTATACAAATATAAATGAAAAAAATATGTACAATATATTTTTGATTTTTCTGACAGACAACCTTATCTCCCCCTACTTTATTCCTGGTCGATCAGGTCAAGTCTTGACCTTCTCTCGGGGTTTGGGTCTGTCTGTATTTATTGCATAAACACATCCTTTTCTTTTTCTTTTCTTCTTTATTCTTTTATTTATATACAAAAGGTGTTAAAAATGCATAATTAACAAATGCATGTGAAATGGTAATTTTATGGAATTAATGGGTATTTACAGGTATTTGACTAAGGAAACGATGCTAAAATAAAAGAATAAAGGCGATGAATCGTGGATTCATCATTCCCCTATACTTTACCTTTGCTAGTCCCTTAGCAAACACTTATTTGAAAAATAAGTGAAAACAAAAATAAAGAAAAGAAAAAGGAAAGAAGTTAGAACAATGTTGACTTTCAAACTTATCTTCATAAAAATGTAGTCTGGAGCTCTGTCGGACCTTTGGATTATTGGTGTGTCGGAACCTTAATGGGAAATGGAATTAAAACCTAACAGCCTCTAAGTTTTATAAGACTCCTATTCAGGTCTCCTCAACAGTCAGATCAGAACAAGTCTACAGACACAAATTCTTATGACTATGAATTCTTACTTGTACGTGTAAGTGAAATTTAGCTCTTCATCTCAAAAGTAGCAAAGATTCAGCCTCTCTCAACAAGGTAACTCAAATAACCCGGTCTGGCAATTCTTTCCTCGAGGAGCGGGGATATTCCCTTCTAAGTTCAAAGTACAACCAGCTCAAGAAGAGGGGATGGAGAAGAGAATGGACGGTAACCAGTGTAGTAACCTATCTTTGGATGCATGACCAGTGTAGTTACCTATCCTTGGATGCATGACCAGTGTAGCCATGTCACCCGCTGCAAGCTCACAAATATATGACTTTAAAGCTCTTATTCTTTTTTTTTTACAGGCATTTTATTTTTCTTTCAGGCCTGTGCATTTTTTCTTTCTTTTTTTCTTTTTTTTTTGAAATATATACAAGATGCAGCATGTACATAAGGAGTTTTTCCTCTTGAGCCAGTAGACTATCCCTCTTTTGAAGCATTATTGCAACCCCACAGCTCCTGTCTTTAGACCTCAACATCACCAGACTAGGTTGAGACGCACTTCCCTCCCTAGAGGAGGACGAGAGGTTCCGCCTAGATGTACTACCCTCGTATGCTACCCCAAGCCAAAAGATTCTGCTCCCTCACTACCTCATCCATGAAGAGCTACGTGTAAAGTGCAGTGTCCAAGGTAAGCCACGGTCTGAAAGAATCATGTGTGTGTTGTTAAATGTTCTACTTAGACTCATCAAGATGACATGTGAACATAGTCTTATGGACTCAAAGAATTAAGTCACTAGGACCTGAAAAGTCTTAACTCCAAATCTTATAAGGTTCCTCTAAAATTAAGTGGATTAAGGTCCAACTAAGCTCCATTCTTCAAATTTATTCCAGACTTAGTTGAATAGTCAAAATCATCCTGAAAAATGCTCATGCAAATGCAAGAAAATATGTACATGCAAGGAAAAGAAAACAAAATCTTTTTGTGAAACAATTTTCAAAATTTTGAAATTTTTATGGATTTTTGAAAAATGATGCACATGCAAAAGTTTTTTTTGCAAATAGTTAGTAATATATACAAATATATACAAGATTCTTTTTCTTTTTAAAGTTTTTTTTAAGTTTTTTTGTTTTAATAAGGGTTAGAGAAGATACATATTTGCACAAAAGTGAGTTGATTATTTTACAAGAATCATGATGCAAGAATTTACAAATTGAGTAATTTATACAAGTATATACAGAGTTGATTTTTTTCATCATTTTTTTTATTTTCTTTACAAGTTTTTTTTGAGTATTTACACAGTGTTTTAGCTATATTAAAATAATATGAAAGTACGAGTTATGGCTAAAGTATATATATATAATATATACGACACCCCCTATACTTAGCTCGAACTATGTCCTCATAGTGATCAAAGAGCTGGAAAGAAAGACATAACTCGTGCCGCGTGTAGAAAAGTGAAAAGAATAGTATACTACAACGACAAATAAAAGAATATAAATAATAGAGATCGGTGATCCCCCTATACTTAGGATCAAGTAATCCTAAGTATAGCAGACTGTACACAAAGGGAAAACGGAGGAGATGAATATACAGAGTCTACCTCCCCTATACTTAGGGTAAAATATCCCTAAGTATAGGCAGCAAAACAGAGGTAAAAAGAATGAAACAAATAATCACAAGTCGGACACCCCCCTATACTTAGGGTAAAGTACACCCTAAGTATGGAATGATCATGCGATGAAGATGGGGTGTAAGACAGAAAAGAATGTATGATATGAACAGATGGTTTATATAGTTGTGAAAAATCAAAGTTGAGGTGCCTCTCAACAAGGGCTAGAGTTTACGCCCCTAGCTGGGTGTAAATGCTAGGATAAGGCAGTATCAAGGTTCAGGACGGCATCTGTCAGGCGAATACCGTACTGTCGTCGCAGTCTCGGCGGGAGAATAACGACGAGGTCAATAGAGTAAATGATAACACCCAGATAAACTGTCAGGCGGGTGTTTGCTACCGAATCAAGATATGGGCAGATGAAGTCGGGCTCCGGTAGCACAAAAGAAATCATCGGCTCAAGATTTGTATGGAGTGAAAGGATGGAGCCGAAGTAATCAGACGTGGAGAAGGAAGGATCTGTCAGAGAATCCTCCACGTCAATCACCGTCTCAAATAGATATGGAAGATCATGATCTGGAGACTCACTATAAAGACAGATATCTGATGCATGGAATGTAGACAAATCAGTGAAATCATCGAATACCTCAAAGATTGGGTCATCCTCGCGAGGGTCGTCGAGGAGAGAATCATCAAACTTATTATCAGAAATATCAAAATACTCGGTCTCGTGATCTGTCGGATCGGATGCACTCTCAGAAAGTGAAACCGAGAACTCAGGGTCTGTGGCATCCTTCCGCAGATAACCCTCGGGGAGTAATGCCGGATCATCAGGGAACTTGGGATCTATGTTGTCGAATGCCATGTCCTCTAAAAATGTATCGACCTCATCAAATGGGAGGACACATGGCTCAAGTACGGGACTATCAAGTTCTGTAAAATCCAAAATCGGTCCCTCATCAAACTCTCTATGCTGAGATGAATCCAAATGTATCTCCGAATCTGAGAAAATCTTCTGAAGATCAGACACTGAATCAATTGTGTATGGACACTGGAATAATTCAGAGGATGGCTGAGATGTGGGTTCCTCCTCTATCTCATGGGATCCTAGCAGATCTAGAATCGAAGAATCTTCTACGTGAAAGACCAGGACTGGCTCAAAATCTGATTGTAAATCCAAGTGGTCCTCAACCAATGTCCGGCTCTGGGAACTCACAACAGTAGGCAACACATCCATCAATTGAGAAGTAGTAGCATCCATATCCTCGGATCTGTGTGTGCTATCAAGATCGGCATGGTGTGTCACACACTCAGCTGTTGTCATCTCTCCCTCATCTGTTGTCCTGAATAATTCATCTTGTGAATAAGGAGGATCAGAAAGTGTTCTCAAGATGGTCTCAACTAAATCCAGGTCAAGACTGTGGTGTGAACCACCACACGAGGTAATGACATATGCAATCTGCTCTGCGGTCCTCCCCCTCATGGCGATATGGATAAGGTCAGTCATCGAAAATCCATGATCTGGAAATCGCCTCACAAGTTCTCTTAACCTCAACCATGAATCTCTCAACGGCTTTTGAGGGTTAACAGAAAAATCACGAATACATGACCGCATCATCTCTGCTCTACACTGGGGGTAAAATTTCTTCAAAAATAATGATCGTAAATCTCCCCATGTAGTAATCTTCCTTCCCAATCGTCTATGCCAACTCTTGGCTCTACTCAAAAGTGTAAATGGGAAAGTGATCAACATCATGTCCTCAGAAGTTATATCAAAATATGATCGTGATCCACAAATATCCTCAAATTGTTCGATATGTAAATATGGTTCCTCGTGCACATCCCCAAAGAATTTCGGCAGTATATCAATTAACTCTAAATCCAGAACAAAGGGTCTCAAGGTAGAAGCGGACTGGACTTCATGATCTGTGTACTCATCCAATGTCCTAGGATACAAGTCATCTAAAGCTCGCAACTGCCCCATTCGATTGCCTATGGGATGCACTCTCATCTCAGTAATGTGAACACCCATGTCTTGTGTTTGGTCAATCTGGTCTCTGTGGGTGTCACTCACAACACGTCCCAAATGGGAGGGTGGGTAGGGAGAAGATGAGAAGTCGGATGGGGTTCCGACCTCTCGAGAGAGTGAACGTGAGTGATGGGCGTGAAATGAAGAAGCCGCAAAATTCGGCTGGAATGGAAAGTGGCCCATCGTGATGAGAGGAAACTGAAGGGAGGGATGGAGGGATAGAAGGGAGTGAAAGAAAGAAAAGGCAGGAACGAAGAGAGAGATAGAAGGGAGGGAGGGTGGGTTAGAGACAAAAGGTGACTGCTAATGATAGAGGAAGATGATTGTAACCGACTCACACCAAAGACATACAAAACACAAAACAAACCCCCAGTTCACCAACTCAACACAAAGTGAAGACCGTGAGATTCGGTCCTTTATCTTTTCAATTTTAGAGTTAGGTGATCAACGAAAGTTGTACAAACACTTAGGAGGCTTGAATAGGATTTGGGCACTACTCCTTAGTGTGTACGCGAGCGAGTAAAAGCGCAAACAATGAGGGGATTGCTCTCCCAATACAATGAAGTGAATCAATTGCGTTTGATTTTAGAGTCAAGTTCAATTAGCAGTCCCAATTTTTTTAATTTTTGATTTTATGATTTTTTTGGATATTTTCAAGAATAAACGCCTAACGAGCTTTCCGATTTCCTCTTTGATTAATTTGAGTCCAAAAACAGGGGGAGGGATCGAGAAAGCCAATGCACGGTCAAAAACGATGATGCATGCAGAGATATAAAATGCGTACCTTACTCCAGCACTCTACATGCAATATGATCCGCGCAGAAATTTAAAGACAGGAAATAAACTACCTAAATGATGCAGCGGTGAAAACCGAGTCCTAGATGAGCAAGTTCTACTCGCAGAACTGTCTAATCGGTCACCGACCTCCAAGCCAAAGGGTCCGGTCTTGGCCCACCCCTCCTCTGCCCGACAAATCGGGGGTAGGAGAAAGCGCTTTACAGGGTGGACTGCGGCACGTAGGCTACGAAGGAGATGAGTCGATTTTTTTTATTAATTGATTATTAGTAGGTCCAATAAAGCGCACTATAGGAACAGGCAGATAATTAAGTGTGGGGACCCTACTAATTACGGCACAAGCAAGAGAAAATCCTAAGGCTAGGGGCTCGAAAATCACGTGAATAAAATAAAATAAAATAAAATAAAATAATGCGAGAAAACAAAACCAGCGAAAAACAACGGTGAGGTCCCCCAAGTGCACCGGCACTTGGTGAAACAGACCCCGAAAAATGTCCAAGTCCACAACTCCAAAGTCTAAGTTATTACAAAAATATTGTTCTCTCTCTCTCTCTCTCTCAAAAAAAATTCCTTCTCCTCTCTCTCTCTTCCTCCTGCGCGGGTCCTCTAAAAAGAAACTCCAAGTCGTCCAAGCATTACCTCGCACAAAAATCTAAGAGAGAATGTCAGAAAACAATTATAATATAGAGAGACAAAAATAGAAAAATGAAAAATGACTACAAAGCCGTGCTCCCCGGCAACGGCGCCATTCTGATGAGCCGAAAATCGACGCGACTAAGGTAGAAAAATAAATCACAATGTCGTTGTCCTTAATCGATCAATTCGGTCAACGAGAAAAATAGAAAAATGTTTTTGTGATTTTATAAAAATAAGACAGTGGAAAATAAAGAGACTATTCACAGGCAGGAGTATTTTTCAATTTAAAAAATTCTTTAAAAGTACAAAACTGCAAGAGATTATTTTTAAATAAACTAGAAAGCAATATCTACAAAAAGAGACCAAAATCACTATTTTTGGATTTTTCTATAATTTTCTGCAATTTTTATAAGATTTTTTGTATTTTGCAAATTTTTTTAGTTTTATAAAAGAAAAATGCACAAAAAGTGCTCTGAAATTAAAAGACACCAAGACGTAATTCCAGGAATTTTTGTAGAATGTTTGGACTATTTTATGAATTTTTATGAATTTTCAAAGTATAGGCAAGGAAAAAGACACTATTTTTGATTTTTTTTTAAAATATCAAATGACAATAAAAAGTAATGAAAATTTTATACAATGATGAGAACTGTAGCAGGACTATCCACAATTTTTCTCAGAATTTTTAGATCAATAAAACATTTATTCCATCAAGAAAACATGCAAAGTTCTAATATGCAATATAGGGACTGAAATATAATTTGCTCAAAGTTCATGCAGAGAATAAAGCAATAATAAACAGTAGGTATAGATTAGCAAATTACACAGGAGAGCGTATGCGAAGCACATGACCTTCTTTATGGATCAGGAGTGTCTTTGCAGTTCTGAGTACCTTAGGGGCTTGATTGTAAGTTTTCCAATATAGATTTAACTGGCAGGAGTGTTTCTGAAGTTTTGAGAACCTTCAGGGAGGTTTGTGCAATAGAGTCAATTTATTTATTCAAAAATCAACCCTTCCCTAGGGCTTCTGTGCCTCGTTACTTCATTCACAAGTCAAAGAGGGATATGGGCAGCCGTCGCCTACCAACAGGAGCAGGGGTACGGTTGGCATTCGCGGAAAGACGGCGGCGAGGATGGCTGGGAGGCGGTGCTGTGGATGGAGGGCTAGTGCGCCACCGCTGGCCGGTCACAAGGGAAGGTGGAGTGGCGTCGCGGGTGAAGTGGTGGTCGCGTGGGGCGCGGGCCGCGCGCTGGGATCTGGAGGTCTGCGGAGGGCCGCACGCGCGGCGCCGAGCACGGGAGGCGCGTGGGCAGCGCGCCGGAGGGCGCGACGAAGGGCGGTGGAGGGCTGGATCGCCGCACGCGGGGCTGAGTGCGCCAGCAGGAGGGGCACGCGGTCGGTGCGGGATGGAGCAGCGGGGCGGAGCGGCTGCGCGCCGCTGTGGGGCTGAAGGGCGGAGCAACGAGGAGGGCTGCTGGGCGGCGCCTCGCGGTTGTGCGGCACCCATGCGCGGACTGGGATAGGCGCGAGGTGCCGCACACGGCCGACCGCCGCGGAGGAGGCTGGAGCGGGGCCGCGGCAGCCTGGAGGCGGGATTGTCAAGGGGGGCCGCTGGATGGGGCTGCTGAGCGGCGCCGCCGCACGCAGGGGACGGGACCGCCTGGGGGCGGCGCAAAGGGAGGCGCGCCTGGGCGGTCGCGTGGCTGGCCCACGGCCTGGAGGCGGCGTCGGGGCCGGAGGCGCTGATGGCGCGGGAGGTCGGCGGGGATGGTCCCACACGCGGACGCCTGGATCTGGGAATGTTTTCTATTTTTTTTGCTGCAGGAAAATGTTAAGAAAAATGTTTTTTTTGTTTTATTATTTTTTATTACTGTAAACACAAGTCTGTACTAAGAAAGGAAGAAAATTATTTTTTTTATTTTTTTATATTTTCCTGCAAAACAGAACGTTAGATACAAAAGTAATTTTTTTTATTTTCTTTTTATTATACCTGCAAAACAAATGTTAGAGGGAACAAAGAAAAAATTATTTTTTTATTGTATCTTGCAAAAACAAGGATTAGAAAACAAGATACATTTTTTTAAATTTATTTATAAACAGAATGAAGTTGGTGAATGGACAGATCTTATGATGGGATGGAATAGATCCGTGGCTCCGGTCACCGTGCGTGACCGGAGGTGGAAGGTTGCGCAAGGTAGAAAAAGAAATGCGATGGTCCATATGTGAGATGAAAAATCGGTGTCGGAGGCGGAAAATATGTGGTGGAAATTTTTGAGATTTTTAATCTAAAAATTACTCCCTACTCCTACGCTAAGATTTAAATCTACGATTACTTAGGGAAAAAGACAAAGAATAAAATGGATCTCACCTCGGGAATCGGACATGATGGCCTCGACGAAGCTCAAGCCGCTGTCACCGACTGGATCGGAGGCTAGGACCCTCTTCAACAAGAAACCTCTCGGAAACCGGGCTCCTCTCCGCCAAAGATCGATCAAGTTTGAATGAGGGAGGAGGAGCCCATTAAAAAGAGAGAAAAAATCAAAAAAGGAAAATATTTACAAAAAAAGAAGGTGTTTATTGGGTTGATTAATAAAATAATTAAATTAATAAATAAATTAAATAATTAATTATGAAATTCGAAATTAATTAATTAATTAATTAATTGGAAATTAATTGGCCACCTTAATGGTGGCCATTAAAGGTATGCAATCAAATCCAATATATAAGGCATGTTATAAAATCAAATCAATCAAATAAAATCAAATAATTAAATAAAAAATTCGGAATTAATTTAAATTAATCAATTAATGTTAGGTAATTAATTTTTTGGTGGATTTTATAAATGGTAGTTAGTGGCATACATATATTATATACATATAATATAATGTACATAGGTGCAAATAAGGAAATAATTTTTATACAAGATTTTTTTATTTTAATTTAATTTTTTTAATTTTTATTTTTATTGAAAACAATATTTATAATATATACATTAAGTAAAAATTAATAATTATATACACAGATATATGGGTAAACTGCACAATACACCCCAGAAAACTGACTTTTTAACCGTAACTCCAAAAAATACGAAACCACGGCCATTTGAAAGATAATTTAATTTATAGTATTATGGAAGTGAGTTTGGTTCGATTTGAACTCGTATGGAGCCGGAATTGATGTTTCAATTATCGCATTACGGCTTTTTCTGGGTGTAATTATTTACAATATATACATTATTTTATTTTACAAATATTTTTATTATTTACAACACAATTTTATCACAACTTTTATTTACAAAAATAAGTGGTTTGAGGTCAAATTATGTACAAATAAGTTAATGTAAGTTTTATACATATATAAATGAAAAAATATGTACAATATATTTTTGATTTTTCTGACAGACAACCTTATCTCCCCCTACTTTATTCCTGGTCGATCAGGTCAAGTCTTGACCTTCTCTCGGGGTTTGGGTCAGTCTGTATTTATTGCATAAACACATCCTTTTCTTTTTCTTTTCTTCTTTATTCTTTTATTTATGTACAAAAGGTGTTAAAAATGCATAATTAACAAATGCATGTGAAATGGTAATTTTATGGAATTAATGGGTATTTACAGGTATTTGACTAAGGAAACGATGCTAAAATAAAAGAATAAAGGCGATGAATCGTGGATTCATCATCTATATATAAAAAATATACTCATCTTGATTTATTTTCTTTGATTTTCACTTCAAATTTTATTTGAATTTTTGCATGTTTTATTAAAACATAAATTAAAAAAATAAATAAAAAAATAAATAAAAAAGAGCTATTTTTGTACATAAAATAATATGGTCAAAACAATCAATATGTACAATATACAATGAGGCTCCAAACCAAAGTTTCACATATAAACTCCGATTCTTTTGGATTTGGTCTTGTTTATAGATAATTGAACATAAATTAATTGAAAAGTAAGTAGGGATCCATAAGAGACTGTATGAGAGAGATATTCACATTTACGCCTTTTTGTCTCCAAACTAGGGTTTGACTCTTATTAGGCAAATAAACAAGTTAGTCTTTTTCAGTATTTTTTCTTGATTATCGTTAGTAATATGTACACAACAGAGTTGATTTTATTTTGAGTTAGTGAAAAATAATTAAAAATAAAGGAAGTTATCGTAATATACATGTGATATTGTACCAGGTATTTAGGCTTCTTATTTAATGTAGTTATGCATGCTAACATATGAATCTTATTTACATATGCATGAATGATAAGAATGCAATTTACATGATTAAATGAAATGAATGACCTGGGAACATAGGTCTATTTTCATATTTTAGATTGTTGAATCGTAGATTCATCAACCCCCTATACTTAAACCTTGCTCGTCTCCGAGCAACTAAAATGAAATGCATAAGTGAAATGATATTGGATTCCATACAAAGGTCATGAACAAAAGGTGAAAATGGAGCTCGACTTGGACTTTTGATTAATAATGCGATGGAACTTCTTATGAGAATTAGGGTTTTAAAAATAATAGTCTCCTGATTGTACAAGTCCTCATCTAGACCTGACTCGAAAGTCATCTCAGATCAACCCCCTCCCAAAGCATCCGGCAAGAACACTAAATAATAGTATCTGGTGTGTGAAGGGTGCTAGCTCTTCCCATTCAAGATGTCGGACTACCATACAATCTCCTCCTCCAGAAACTTGTCCTCTAGGTGTCGTTTATTTCCCTCTAAGTTCAGGAACGCGCTAGTTCACAATGAGTGGGAGAAAAAGTCTAGAAGAAGGGGAAAAGAGTGGAGAGACCATTGTAGTCAACTCTCCTGTAAAGCTTGGCCGATGTAGCCAAGTTTCCACCAGATCTGCAAGCTATCTGAAGCTTGGACCATTGTGATTAAATATTGTTCTTTTTGGTATCAGCTTCTTTTTGGCAGGACTGTGGTTGCTTTGCATCAATCTTTTGTAACCCGACGGATATAGAATCTTTTGTTCCATACATATTTTGGGGTCTTAGAAAAAATTGTGCTAATAGTTTATCCCTCGTCCAAAGCTTTATTTCAACTCGGTACTCTTGTATTTAGATGTCCATGCTACCAAAGAAAAAGATGCACAATCTTCCAACACCTCGTCTGAGTTGAGCAAAGTGTGTGGTGTAAGTATAGATTAGTTTCTTAACCAAGAGTCTACTTAGAATGAGGTGATCGGATTAGACACTAAGAGTCAAAGTTTGGACATTATCTTGTGAACTTGAAGAATTAATTCTAAGACCTGAAGTTCCCAAAATACTACTTCTTAATGAAATTCCTCTAAAACTTAAGTAGATTAACTCAGGTCAAACCCACTCTTAGTTTTTACTCCTAACTTGGTTCAAAACCCATTGACTTTCCATTTTGCATATGCATGCTATGCAAATGAAATGCAGATGCAATGATGCATATGAATGAAGTGCAAGTTTTTGAATGATTTTTTTACAAAAATGAATAAGAAGCCATTTTTATTTGACAAAGGCTTTTTTAGTTATACCTCCCATTTTACAACAGTGTTACACACAAGTATTATTTACAAAGATTTAACAACAATCTTACAAAAGAGTATTATTTTAGCAAACTTCTACAGTTTATAATTTTGCAATTTATACACATTATACAAATTTACATGGACTTTACATATTTTGCAAACGCATAATTAAAAGTTTTTTCAATTTTACCCTCATGTATTTTTTGAAATTTATATACATAAAATATGTGAAAGTACGCACTATTGATAAAGTATATATGTAATATACACACACCCCTATACTTAGCGTGTGATATGTCCTTAGAGCACAAGCAAGGATGATACATAGCTCGTGCTAAGCATAAGATAGTAAAAAGAATGGAAGTATAGAAGTCGACCCACCCCCTATATTTAGGATATGGTCAGCCTAATTGTAGAAGAAGAGCAAAAATAGAGCGGTCGAGGTCAATAGGAGAAGAAATAGGTGAACGAATATACATGGTGGGCATCTGCCCTCCTTATACTTAGGGACTGGTCAGCCTAAGTTAGAAGAAGGAAGCGTGAGAATCGATGGGTTAGGGAATGTACAAAGAAATGGAAGTGAGGAGGGAGATGCTTAGAGTAGTGAGGATTAAATGCTTTCCCTAAGAGTGGATCATGGGATTATGAGATACGCACGAGTGAGATCTCTTCAACATGGGGCAACTTCTCATCTGATCCAACGAAATGCTTAAGTAGTTGCCAGTTCACGAGTAACGATCGTGGACCATCTATACAGTCTGAAAACTCTACATTGTTGTTCGTGTGCACTTCTCTGACCATGAAGGGTCCCATCCACTTAGACTTCAACTTGCTCTGGAAAATATTCAACTTGGCATTAAATGACCATACCTTCTTCCTTGGGATGAAGTTCTTACGTCTGATATGTTGATCATGCCAACGCTTGATTATGTCCTTGTAGATCACGTTGTTATCATATGCCTTGTTTCTGATTTCCAGAAGCTCATATAGGTCTATCTTTCTCCTCTGTTGACCTTCATGCATGTTCCAATTCGCTTTCTTTAATGCCCATTTAGATTTGTGGATCAACTCAGTGGGCATACGACACAGATTTCCATATACCATTCAGAATGGGGAGGTTCCAAGCAGGGTCTTATAAGCAGCCATGTATGCCCATAGAACTTGATCCCAGAGCTGGGACATGTTCTTCTTGTCAGGGAAGACTAGCTTCTGCAAAATACTCTTCATCTCCCTATTCAACACCTCTACCATGCCATTCGACTGTGGGTGGTATGGACTAGCGACATGGTGCTCTATGTCGTAGTCCCTTTTTAACTTCTTCATTTCTTTGTTAACAAATTGGCTACCCCCATCAGAAATGATGACTTTGAGGGACCCTGAATCATGAAATGATGTGGTCTTTCACGAACTTACAGACAGTTTTGTTGTATGTAGCTTGGGTAGGGATAGCTTCCACCTACCTAGAGGTTTTTCCTGACGACCAAGCCCTCTCCCCAACCACTCCCCGTACCTCTTGCCCATGCTTGTCAGCCACCACCTAACCGTCCATAGAAGCCTTCTCCTCCACCTATTGTCGATCATCCGCCATCACAGGAAGCGATAGTGAGCTCAGGACGAGTATCCTCGGTGACAACAAGACCTCACCATCGAGCGAAGACCTCTACCTTCCAAGTGAGATCTGACGATTCCTCACCGACGTAGCCGCATACATAAGAACCTATGGAGCTCGATTCCTCCATCGAAAGCTCGAGCGATAACCTTTGAGCTCCTCCCCCATGAGAACTCCCTTAGGTATTTCCTCGTATCTTTCCTCTTCCTTCTTCCCCTTCTTCTTTATTCTTCTCCTTCCTTCTTTTTCTCCGCTCCGCCTCCCTTCGTAGCTTCACTGTTGCTCAAGCTGACCTTCGCTCCTCTTCGATTCACCACTCTCACTAATGAATCCATGATTCATCCACTTTATATGGACCTCTTAGCAAAATCTTCTTAATAATTCTAATTAAACTCCCTAAAATCAATTAATTAGCACTCACTAATTTTGCTAAAATTAGGGATAAATCGATAAATAAATAACCCTTATTTTTGCCTTGATTAAGATTGATATTTTATGTATAAAAATCATTTATTTTTACCTAATTCTTTCTCTAAATTATTCTTTAATTAATTAATCAACTTGCCATCAAGAATAAAAATCCATTAAAACCAGAAATCAAGATAAAACACAAAAATCTAACTTTGTATACTTTGTATATATTTTATCTTTGTTGTTTTTATTTTCCCTTTTTCTAAACTATAAAAAATCCATAAAAATTAGATTTATTATGTATATATTGTATTAAAATTAATTCACTAACAAAAAATAAGTTAAAAATACAAAAAATCACAATGTGTAAAATACGGTATTTTATTTTATATATATAGAGTACCACCAAAAAACATTTTTACCACCAAAAAACATTTTGTACAGTTGACCTCTTTTGTTTTTGAGTCCTTTACGTTGTAGATCTCATCGAGACGAACAACTTTTATGTTCACTTTTTCATTTGACTTCATTTACTATCTCTTTCTAATTTTTCTTCATTTGTATTTATTTTATTTTGTTTTTTACTTTTATTTACCCTTATCTTTTTACTTTTTAATCTGTTTATTTTTTTATTTTACTGATTTTATTTTATTTTACTTCCTTCCCTCTCATTTCTCTCTCTTTTCTTCTCTCTTCACTTCTCTCTCCTCCCTGCTCTCTCTTCCCCTCTTCACAAGCCACGTGCCTAGCACGTGACCCGCACCTCTCCACTCTCTCCAAACAAGTCACGTGCCCTACGCATGACCCATCTTCTCCTCTCCAATTGTTTCAACCCCCATTTTTACCCACCACGACTATGACCGTATTTTCCCCGTTGTTACACCCTCCTTCCTACAAAGCCTCATCAACCCTCATCGTCGAGGACATCAACCATTCCTCGACTCATCGAGCAAAGAGGGAGGAGCTCGATCCCTGGCTGGTGACAACAACCAAAGTGCTTCGGGTGACGACTCCTTCAAGTGTGATCCAAGGGATCCCCGTCCTCTGTTGTAGCTCCGTCCATTGCGAGCTGCCAAGCCTCTACAAGCACCCTCATCGGCTTGAGTCGAGACGACGACTCAGGAGGGAGGAAGCCCCTGCTTCCCCTGCTTCCCAAGCGAATTCCACTACAACCTACTTCTTCCAAGCGTCGACCCGCTGCAGCATTCGTGCCACAACCTCCTCCCAAGCACCTCGATTCACTCGCAGCTCCACCCTCGCATCACCTAGGTTCACCATCGACCTTCCAGCTCCACCTCGCTCTGCACCTTGCTGCCGGGAAGCACCAGCTCTACCTCACCGAGCCGCTTCACCTCGCCACCTTTGCTGCTCTCCAAGCATGCTAGCACCTGGATCATCCCTCACGCCCCCTGTGATAGGTCGCACCACTGCCCTCTCCACTGCTCGCGTTCCTTCGACCGCCTTCCATGACTCTTTGCTCCGACCCTTCGCAGCGCCAGAGGAGCCCCCATCAAAACACCCTCTACGTAGCCACACCTTTCGCCTAAGGGTGCACACGGATTGAATAAATCCGTAATCTGATCCAATCAGATGGCATTGGATTGGATTGGACTAGATTCATCATTTTAATAGATCGGATTGGATTGGAATTTTTCAAATCTATTAAAGTATGGATTGGATCAGATTATCATCAAAATCCGATCCAATCCAATCCGCTAATCTGTTAACATATACATACATACATACGCACATACATATATATATATATACCTACATACATATACACGCGGGCGTGCATGTGCACACATTCCCATAAGTTCATAATCAATGTCATTCATCTCATTTTTTCATAACAATAGTGGATACAAGTCCTATTGTCACCATCTTCTCTTCTCTTTTGAGCGATAAATGTTAAACTCCTAAATAATAAAATATAATTATACCTTGTAAAGTTATAATCCCCATTGAACTATTCCCCTTTCAGTTCCCATCTTCTTTCATATCAGTCTTGCCCCAATATTTCATTCCTTGTTCCATCTCACCTTTGGTCCATTTCAACACCTCCCTCCTCTAGCACAACATCGCTACTTCTCCCTTGCAATGCCATCACCCCTCCCTCATGATGTTGTTGCTTGTTTCACATAATGTTGTCCCCCCTCGCACGCAAGACCTTTTGTTCCAACCATGTTGCCACTCATTCATCTCTGTTAAAAGAAATTAGATTTAGGACAGCTGTCTGATACATCTATTTGTTATCCTTAACCTTTTTGCTACTTACATTTTACTTGTTCCAACTTGCAAGCTTATCCTAATGACGAAACTGGATCAGTTGTTTCATGTAAGAATTAATGTTCAAATATACTAACCATTCTAAGAATTAATAGCCATTACTTGAATTCCTTTCTTTTCTAAATTGATAATCAAATTTGATATATATTTTTTTTAAATGCATATTTTGATTATCGGTATAATATGGTAAATAAATTCCATTTTAAATGAGAGGCATGTTACCCAATATTTAAGTTGGATTTGCATAATACTCAATTGAATATGATTATTTTATGATTCTCGTTTGTTAATAATATATTATAGGACTTTGAAGGGTGTTATTGGAAGTAGTTTGGTTTGACATAGCTTAACAGTTTAGATCAGCCATGGACTTAATCTGTATCTGACTACAAAGATCATATTTTTTGGTTGTGTAACTTATCTTTGAATCATTATTTGATAACTTGTATTACTATTACTTGAATCATTAGTTGGAAATAATTTACAAAAAACATACAAGTCCGTCATTTATAAAAGGAAACTCAAATTCTAAATTCAATATAATCCTTTGCTTTGATTGCATGATCTTCAACTTTTTTATTATGGATTAATGAAGTTCTTCAATTTTTATTTTGAATGTGTGATCCTTATATATTCTATTCTTACATCCGATCTATATTACCAATTTTGAGCCATAATTTAAATGTTGAGGGTTAGTGTGCAATAAAATACAAACATGAGAAGGTAAACAATTGAGATGGATTATATAAGTATAAAAAAATCCGATCAATCAGATCCAATCCATAATTCGATGGATTGGATTGGTTTGAATTTAGATATTTGATGGATTGGATTGGATTGGAAAAAGTCAAAATCTGTTAAGGTTGGATTGGACAAAGATCAAGCTAAACTTCGATCCAATCTTTCCATGTGCACCCCTAATTCAGCCGACCGCACCGCCTGTCGCTCTCCCTTCCGCCCAGTCTCGCACGGCCTCAACCGCGTGTCACCGCCCACTGACGCCAGCCATGAGCTTCAGCTGCTCCACCTCCACCGCCGTTGGATCGAGGGATCCAACGGTTCGTCTCATGCAACGTATCCCCCTCCTGAGCCTCCATCCATGCCTCGAGGCTTGGGGTCATTGCGCTCCTCTTGCTGCCATGTGGAGGCTTGGCCCGAGCATCCGCCCTATCTTCCGAGCCTCCAGCTGCTCATGCCCAGCACATGCACAGCTGGGGAAATTGCGACCGAATCCCCACCTTTTCTCACATTCATGCGGAGCCGCTTCTCCAGCCAAGGCACGTGCATAGCATGCGCCTCTTGGAGAAAATTGCGACCATCCCCTCCAGCTTCTAGAAATTACGAAAAAGCCCCTACCGTCCAAAGCAACATGCGCAGCATGCGCTGTCATGGGTAAATTGCAGAAAGCCTCTTGAAAGTTTTAGAAATTATAGATAAGTCCCCACGAGACTATTTTGAGAAGAAAACTCTTATTTTTATTGCATTTTAGTCTTTGAATTTCATTTGAGCATAAATTTCTCATTCGAACTTCGATTTCAGCGTATAATATGTCATTTTGAAGCTTATTCAGTACTCTATCATTTTATACTTTTTTGGACTGATCTGGAGACTTTTATGGTTGATTGTTATTTGAGAAGTATTTTGATTTATGCAGATGATCTTTGACATATTTATGCTCCTTTTAGAGAAAATTAATGATTTTTTTGCAGGGAATCTAGTGAGGATTTTAATTTCTCTTGTGATTATTGTGTATCATTCATTGAGGACTTAATTTATGCAGGGGAATCGATTGAGGAGATTTCATCTAATTAATTCTATTTGATAATTGATGATTGATTTTACCTTTTGAGAATTAATCTTTTTATGGGCTTATTCCAGGAATAAATTGATCACTCCATTAGTATTTTTGTTTATTTATTGAAGATTTAATCACATTGGACTAATTTAAGGGATTACTGGAGGATATCTGCCAACCTAACTAAACATATATGTGCGAATATATTTTGAATATTTTAACTTAAGTTTGTAGGGGCTTCAAAGAGGAAGATTGAGAAATTATTTTCCTAATAGTTTTCAAATATAATGACTATTCACTTGAGGAATAACTTAGGAAATTAGGGTAGAACATCTTGAGAATATTTCACAGATCTCTAAGCTTATTAGATTATTATTTATTGATCTTCTGAGCCTACATCTTGGATTTAAATTGATTACATTTCTTGACCAAACATCTTTTTCGATATGTGGTAATATTTGAGTATATTGATGAATTTATTCAGATTAAAAATTCTAGTCACAAATCCTTTGTGTATTGGTCCACTCTATTTATTTCAATCTTCATTGCACCTCATTGCACTTCATTGCATTTCACTTCCATTATATTTTCTGACATGGATACTAACTTTATGAATAATTAATTATTTAATTAATTTGAAACCATGCAACTAAGAATCATCGTTCCCTGTGTTTGATCTGGATACACTTACCAAGTGAAAATTATCAACACCATTCCAAGATTAGGGTTTTTGACGAATCGTTTTCCGCCTCCTATACCACAATTGTTGATCATTAAAGTGGTGGATTTCATGTTCATTAAATGGCATTGTTGCTGGGGAACGGTGAATTTTAGGGTTTTAAATCATTTTCTCTAATTAATTGTTGTGAAATTAATTTCTGTATCATTTTTTCCTTTCTTCTTATTGTTTACATTTAATTTCTGCATTTTTCTCTCTCTACATATAATAACCACATTTTCTCTCTTCGCAGATAACTCAAAGCAATTCTTGGATATAAATTCAGGGATCTGAGAAGAAGACTATTTTTAATTTTCTCTTGTGAGAAAGAGTTTAGATTAGGTTTTATTTTCTACATCATTTACATGGTCCCTGTCTTTGAACCCTCAAACTTGTAATAATTTGGACTGAATACTTTGTGTTGTGTCGAGTATGTTTCTGCCCCTTCTGTGCGGTTGGGACCCGGCTTGAGTGCCGTAGGAATTAGGCACACATACTCTAGCTTAGTTATTTATTCTTGATTGTGCTCGTGATTCTCAGGCCATACTTTCACTAACTATATGCATTGTAGATCGTTTAACATTAGCTAGATCTGCAATCAATACTTTCCCGCTAATAGAAATATCTGCTTAGGGTGTTTTCATCTGTGCATATCATCTAGTGTAAATTTTAAATTCCTTGTATTGCTTCTTAACATGCATCATTGATTTAAACACTAGCATTGGCTTTCTCGATCCTCTACCTAAGTTTTACAACTTAGGACTTGAAGAAATTGAGATTGCTCATTAGGCATGATCTTTTTGTGCTCACATAAGACTCAAGTGATAACCCTAACTAAAATCGGGACTGCTAATCAAGGTGACTATATATAAATTTAACATAAAATTAACCCTTATGTATGGTGGAGAGAAACCCACTCATTGTTTTTTTAAGGACAAATATCACACACTTAGGGTAGAGCTAAAAATTTGGAGGTTTTGATTCTGACTACTAGATTTCAAAAACGACTAGCTACTTCTCAGTGAGGGAACTACGGTCTCCCTTAGCAGTTTGGGTGGTTAAAGGACAACGTGTAAGGCATCTCCTAAAGTAATATGGGTAGTCTTTTTATGGTCCGTACTTACGACCATACTGGCTAAAAGTAAGTGCTAGCCAAACGAATTCGAGCCAGTCTTTGTGAAACTCTCCTAAACCTACGGTTTCGCTTAATCTGCTCAAAGATTGCTTTGTCACTAAATTAAAAAATTGAAAAGATAAGCGGTCGAACTCTAACGTGCCTTCACAAGTGTCAAGTAGGTGAATCTACAAGTTTGTTTTGTCGTTTGTCTTATGTTTGTTTCCCTCCCTGTTTGGATCATCATCTTTTTCTTCTTTCATTCCACCATGTACTCCAGATCCACCTCATACTCACGGACCGACCCTTATCACCCCAACCCTAAAGTCAGAACGTCAACCAACTTCATCGCTTCTTCACACTCCTCACCCTCTGCACGTTCTTATCCACCTGATACCCTTCCATACCAGTCTAGCACACCCTCTACCCAAAAGTGAGCTAGACATTATGACACATACCATAAGCAAACAACTATTAAGAAATGATGATTGGTCGAACTACTTAGGTCAAGAATACACCTATACACATTTGACCCAATGACTTCCTTCAAATGACCAAATAAAGAGGCCCACACCTTATATTCACCCTGACTAGATCGCCTATTCTCCACTCAATGAGCCCTCATGAACAGAGAATTGTATTCAGGATCCAAATCCACCTTCCCACTATTGGTGGACACCCGATAATGAGGCTCAAACTATCTTAGCAAGAGACCCATACTCAACTCAAGAATGCATGTCTATGTCTAGGCATGTTGAGTATGGAACCTTAACCTCTCAATAGAATCATTCCACTCATTCCATTAATCTTCCAAAGAAAACATTGGAGGATGAATACTCTCAAATCAAAAGAAATGTGGAAGCATTAAGGAATGAATTCAGAAAAGTATTGGAAGTAGAAAAGATAGAATGTGTTAAAAAAGGTATAGATGTGTATTCAAGTGGAGATGATTTCGAGGACAGAAATGACACTAAGGAACCAACATCTCATGTACAGCTGGAGTCATACTCACAACCACCCCTAACCCTTGACCCCCTTACTAATCATCACATCGAAAATATCAAAAAAATTGAAGAAGCTAAAATTTCAAAAGAATTGGAAAATTATGAACGGAAGCATTTTACAAGAGTTTGATCTTAGAGCTTCCATTAATCAAGGTCATAGAATATGTGCCTGATCGTAAGAGATTTGTAAAGAGTCAATTGAAACCTAAAAAGACGGGCAAGAAAATGATCAAGGATTGAATATCATATATATGACCAATTATTTGGGGATGAATCAAAAAATCAAGAGACACAAAGTCAAGAGGTTGACTCGGATTACGTGTGAAATTGAGGATTCCACATTCACTCATGTTAAGCTAGATGACGACTCCACATTAAACATCCTCCCCATGTCTGCCTTTGACCAACTTAAACTTAGACAACTCAAAAAGACTAGGGTAATCGTTCAATTGCCCAATAGATCCATCGAAAGATTGTGGGGGATTGTTTCCATCGTCGTAAACTTCTGAAGTGACAAATATAAAGTAGACTTTGTTGTCTCCTATAATTCTAGGAAAGTTGTTCTTAGCCTCTACTAAGGCGATTGTCGAGAGACTCAGAACATCAGGTTTCTGAACTTGGGCGATAATGAAGGAACTCGCAATGACACACCCGATCTTGAGACTACCCAATCTTCAACCGACATTTGTGATCAAGACAAGAGCACTTCACACGACCAGACCTCTTCTAATGAAACACAGATGCATACCCTAGGGAGAGACACTTGAGAGACCGACTGTTGGATTGACCTTCGATTCTCACCATTCATCCCACCCTGATACTGCTCCTAGGAGCAAACAATATTCATGAGCTTTTGAGGAATTGGACCATATTTCTGAGGATCGTCGTGATTATTTAAGTGGTCTAATTTTTGATTTGGCAGTCATTCATGAAGTACTTGAACTATACAAGGAGTTGACTCCATGAAAACCTCTAATGTCACGAAAACTCATGAATATCAGAAAGTGACATCAACTTCCCCAACCATCACTCACAAAGCCACCCCGGAACATGCTCCCTCACCCAAAGCATTATGTGACCCTACAAGAATTAGTTAACTTTTACGGGGTTTCATCTGATGAGGAACTCACACATGCCACACCGGTTACTAGAGGGAGAAGAACTCTGACCATCTTCCTCCCAATGCTTCTCACAGAAACAAACCGACTAAGAAAGTCACCTTTGATCTTAGAAACCAGATGATTTCTGAAGAATCCTCATATGGTCCTTAGGTGTTTCATCAAGTGCAATAAGTGCAGTTGAGATCAATGGGCACTTACCTCTTATTGATAATAGTTCGATATCCTCTACATAAGACTATTATTCTTCTGAGGTCGACTTTGACGATGGTCAGACTTCTTCATACTCCCCCTCTTCACCACCCTCTACATCTCCATATTATCTCCCACCGCACTCCCGCAAGAAGGTTTGGCACAAGCCAAACCTCCTTGACCTTGTATATCCATAAATCTGCTCGATCCCATACTCATAATCACTCGAGCATACTTAGGCTCCTAAGTACAGGGGGCATTATCATTGTGTATACATCACTTATGTTCTTTTCTTCTCACCTTCGACTGCCCCATTTCATGCTTTTCTGTTATGCTTAGGCCTTCAAAATCCTAAGTATAAAAGGGCAAGTCGACTTCTTTTTCTTTCTTTTCACTCAACTATACTTAGTACGAGCTATGTCTACATTTCTCTTTGTGCCAGAGGACATAGATATAGGGGGTGTGTTTCTATATATTCTATGTGCTTTATCCATAGCTCGTACTTTATTTGTATACATCAAAATTTGGGTATGGGTACAAGTTGTGTATATTATGTATACTATACTAATTCCTTTGTGTAAATAGTATATGTTTTCAAAGAAACAAAAAAAAAACTAACTTAAGGTTTTAGCCCTGGAATTTTCACTATCACTCAAGACTTGAGGAATGAAAGAAACTCAGATTTTAAGGTCCTTTGATTCAAAGTTAATCAGCCTTAGTAATTAGGGTTTTAGGCTTAATAATCCACACTTCTCTAGTTTGAAAGATGTGAGTGCTATATTACACGCTTAATATCTACCTTGAAGAATATGATCAACACAACACTTTCACAACTACATGAATGATGAGATGAGTTGAGATTTCACTTGAGGGATTGGGACTCGAGATTTGAGTCTAGACATGATTTTATGATACTCGAGTAATGGATAAATTCAATGAAGGCTTCATGAAACCTGAGTGTCAGCAAACCCTAGCCAGTATGTGAACAAGTTCGCATACTATCTGTTGATATTTACCTATGTACCAGGGTGTGATGAACCTTAATAATTTATTGATCAATGTGCACCAACTTGGTGAAAGCAGTGGAGATAGCCATATCAATATCATTACAAAAATTCAATGAAGAAATCTCCAAGTTCTGAAAGGAAAAATTCCACAAAATGAGCTAAATATCTGGCGAGCTCTCCCAACCCGTTCAAAGTGTCCACTTGGACCAAAGCTGTTAGGACCATGAGTTGGGATAGCACCCAAAAAGGGCTCTGCATTATAAATGCTACAAGTCTGGGTGTAGAACTATATTAGATACCCAGAAAAGACACACCCCGGTGTACTCCTAGGAAAACAAGTGTAGAGGTCCAAATTCTCTTAACAGATACACTGGTCAACAATAAAAAAATGTACATGTGTTGACTAATAAGGCACTCGAGAAGACCCTTATTCTAATGAGAGGAAGAGAAGAAAATACACAAACCTAAATCCTCCATCATCTGGTCTGTCATCTACACTTTCAAGTCTGACGAACTACTGAGACGATATACTGAATGCAAGAACTTTCCCTAGTTTTGAGGATTAGGTCTTGAGGAGAGTCTCTTGGACTTGGTCTTTGAGTGACGTTTTGACTCGACTCTAATGATTGTAGTACACACTAAGCTTTATATCCTTATATTATATGTATGAATAAAGAGTCTGATAATTAGAGAAGTTGGATTCCTTTTGACTAGAGCCAGGTTGAGCTTAGAATTTTAGTATCATTAAAACTAAAGACTCTTAATGAGACAAGTCTTGAAATTTGCACTTACATGGTCAGGGATTCAACCTTCTAACTCACTAAAATTTACTCGGGGATAAGCAAAGAGCTAAGTATAGGGGTGTGGTGAATGCATTATTCATCCACTTTATAGGGACTTCTTAGCAAAGTCTCCTTAAAAATTCACTAATTAAACGTCCTAAAATTAATTAATTAACACTCACTATTTATGCCAAATTAGGGATAAAATCGGTAAATAAAAAACCCTATTTTTGTCATGATTAAGCTTATAATTTTATGTACAAAAATCATTTATTTTAACCTAATTATTACTCTAAATTATTCTTTGATTAATTAACTAACATGGCATCAAGAACTAAAATCCATAAAATTAGAAAATCAAGATAAAACACAAAAATCTGACTTTGTATAATTTGTATATATTTTTCCTTTGTTGTTTTTATTTTTCTTTGTCTAAAATAAAAAATCCATAAAACTTAGATTAATTATGTGTATATTATATATAAATTAATCTACTAATAAGAAATAAATTAAAAATATAAAAAAATCGCAAAATGCAAAAATACGGTTTTTTATTATATATAGAATACCACCAAAAATATGTTTTATACAATTGACCTCTTTTACTTTTGGATCCTTCACAAAAGTTGTAGATCTCGTCGAGTGAACAACTTTTGCGTTGACCACTTTTTCATTTGACTTCATTTACTATCTCTTTTATATTTTTCTTTACTTTTTTATTTTATTTTTTACTTTTATTTAATCCTTATTTTTATTTTAATTTCTAATCTCTATTTATTTTACTTATTTTATTTTAAGTTAATTTTTCTTTATTTCCTTCCCTCTCTTTTTCTCCATTTTCTTCTCTCTTCATTTCTCTCCCCTCCCTTCTCTCTCTTCCCCTATTCACTGGTCACGTGCCACGCATGTGACCCGTACCTCTCCCCTCTCTCCAAAAAGGTCACATGCCTTGCATATGACTTGTCTTCTCCTTTCCTGCCATTTCGACACCCGCCCCTCTCCTCTTCCACAACCATTACCCACAACCACTGTGACTGTTATCCTCCCTGTTGTTACACTCTCCTTCCTACAAAGCCTCGTCGGCCCTCATCGTCGAGGCCATCCACCATTCCTCGACTCATCAAGCAAAGAGGGAGGATCTCGATCCCTGGCTGGTGACAGCAACCAAAGTGCTTTGGGCGATGACTCCATCAGGTGTGATCTAGAAGATCCCCGTCCTCTATTGTAGCTCCACCCACTGCGAGCTGCCAAGCCTCCACAAGCCCCTCGCCGGCTTGAGTTAGGAGACAACTCAGGAGGGATCATCTGCTTCCCCTGTTTCCAAGGTGAATTCCACCACAACCTACTTCCATGCATCGATCCGTGCTCCAATAGTCGCGCTGCCACCGCCTGCCTAGCACCTCGACCCACACGCAGCTCTGCCCTCGCATTGGCCAGGTCCGCCATTGACCTTTTTGTTCCACCTTGCTTCGCGCCTTGCTGCCGGGAAGCACCATCTCTGCCTCACCGAGCTTCTCTGCCTCGCCAACTTTGTTGTTCTCCATGCACGACAGCACCTCGAGCAGCCCTCACAACCCCCCCTGCTGAGAGGTCGCTCCACCGCCCTCTCCACCGCATGTGTTCCTTCGACCACCTTGCACGACTCTTCACCTTGGCACTTCACAGCGGTAATGGAACCCCCATTAGCACACCCTCCATGCAACCACAACTTCCGCCGACCACTATGCCCATCGCTCGCACTTCTGCTCGGTCCCGCAAGGCCTCAGCCATGCGTCGCGCCCACTGACGCCAACCACGAGCTTCAGCTACTCCACCTCTGTCGTCATTGGATGGGGGGATCCAATGGTCCGTACTGTGCCATGTATCCCTCTCTCGAGCCTCCATCCACGCCTTGAAGCACGGGGCCATTGAGCCCCACTTGCTCGCCACGTGGAGTGTTCGGCTTGAGCCTCCCCCTGTGCATAGTTGGGGAAATTGCGATCGAAACCCCAGCTACTCTCACATTTACGCAGATCCCCTACCCCAGCCAAGGCATGTGTGTAGCATGTGCCTCTTGGAGAAAATTATAGCCAACCCCTCCAGCTTCTAGAAATCACAGAAAATCCGCTGTTGTCCAAAGCCATGTGCGCATCACACACTATCACAGGCAATAGAAAGCCTCCAAAAAGTTTTAAAAATTGCATATAAGTCATCCCGGGACTATTTTGAGAGGAAACTATAATTTTTACTGCATTTTAGTCCATGAATTTCATATGATCATAACTTTCTTATTTGAACTCTTATTTCAGCGTATAATATGTCATTTTCAAGCCTATTCAGTACTCTGTCATTTTTTGTCTTTTGTAGACTGGTCTGAAGATTTTTGTGGTAGATTATTATTTGAGAAGTATTTTGATTTATGTAGGCTGATCTTTGATATATTTGACTTTCAGAGAAAATTAATGATATGTTTTGCAGGGATTCTAGTGAGGATTTTAATTCTTCTTATGATTATTGTGGATCATTCGTTGAGGACTTAATTTCTGTAGGGGACTCGATTGAGGAGATTTTATCTTATTAATTCTAATTGATAATTGATAATTGATTTTACCCTTTGAGAATTAATCTTTGCAGGGGCCTATTCCAGGAATAAATTGATTACTCCATTAGTATTTTTATTTATTCATTAAGGATTTAATCACATTGGAGATAATTTAAGGGATTACTAGAGGATATCTGCCAAACTAACTGAACATGTATTTGCATATATATATAACGGATTTTAACTTAAGTTTGCAGAGGCTTCAACGAGGAAGATTGAGAAATTTTTTTCCAGATAATTTGTGAAGATAATGACTATTCACTTGAGGAATATCTTATAGGAAACTTAAGGTAGAACATCTTGAGAATATTTCATAGATCTCTAAGCTTATTAGATTATTATTTATTGATAATCTAAGCATGCATCTTGCATTTAAATTGATTACATTTCTTAACAAAACGTCTCTTTCGATATAAGATAATATTTGAGGATACTAATTAATTTATTCTGTTTAAAAATTCTAGTCACAAATCCTGTATGTATTGGTCCACTCTTTTTATTTCAATCTTCATTGCACCTTATTGCACTTCATTGCATTTCACTTCCATTGTATTTTCTAAAATAAATATTAACTTTGTGAATAATTAATTATTTAAATTAATTTGAAACCATGCAACTAAGAATCAATGTTCTCTGTGTTCGACCTTGGTACACTTGCCAAGTATAAATTTTCCACAACATTCAAAGATTGTGGTTTTTGAGAATTGTTTTCCGTCTCCTATACTACAATTATTGATTATTAAATAGGTGAATTTCGTATTCATCACTCACACCACTGACCATCACCTCCATCTTTCCCATATGCTTCCTTGTTAAGTAAGGATATCACCCTCTCCCTGAATCGAGCTTCATCCATCACCTCATCGGAGCTAACCTTCTGCCACTTCGCATCTCTCTACCGGCCGCCTCGATCGCCAACGAGCTGACCACAAGCCATTGCACTCCGTCGCAGCAGCTCCAACCGTCTGATTGTAATTGGACGATCTTCAATGATCCACATCATCACCCCCGAGCCTCCCAGCCTTGGGAGATCGAAGCTCCAAGTAGTGACGCACGGAGGTTCGAGGCTCTGTGCCTTAGCTCCGCTCTAAGCTGTGCCTGAACCTTCTACCGCCGCCACGTGTAGGCCTGGGGCCCAAACCTCCTCCTGAAGCTTCCCCCTCACATGTGATGCACGTGTGATGGGGGGGGGATTGCAGCAAGTCCCCCATATTTTTCGACAATTGCACTTTTAGTAATTACATTTAGGTCCATTTTTTGCTTTTATTTCAGTAATTTCAGTTTTATCAATTACATTTTGAACCATATGTTGCTACTTTAATTTGAACCATCATTTGACGGAAGGTTGGGGGGGCAGTCATTCTTTGGAAAAGCCTGTCTTTTCGAGAGAATATTTTTTTGACATTCATTTTTAATTCCAAAAATTACCCACTATGAGTTTTATAATTTATAGTAAATCCATCACTGCTTTAAAAATTCTGGAAAATACACCTTATGAAGAATTACTTGTGCTCTTTATTGTACTAAAATATCATTGCATTCACATGTATAATTTACGTAAAATAAATTAGTTTGTTCTTGAAGTAATTAATTTTAGTTGTCTGCAAACTTAGTATTTGTAGGAGTTATTATTTTTTTCTGGATACATCTTGGTTAGACACGTCTAGAATAATTTTAATTCTAAAAAAATATTAAGTTTGCTATTTATTAATATTAGTTTACTCAAAGTCACTCTATCTGCATATTTAATTCACCATAATCTTATTTTGCCTCTGAAAAATCCCAAAAAAGCATAGTATGTTAATTTCACAAAATTAACTTACTGAAAAATTTCATAATTTTTGCATATCATTTGAAAAAAATAGCATAAAACCCCATAAAAGTATCTATTTTCCATGCATGCATTTTACATCAGAAAAATATAAAAAAATTTATTATAGATTCTTCAAGGAATAATTAATTAAGGAAAATTATTCTTTTGAATTCTGAAGCTCGATTGCACATTAATTTTGTTTTTCCAACATTGGGTATTTTGACCTTGTAATTGTCACTCTGCATTTTCATATCATTGTTAATTACATAAAAATGCCAAAAAAAATTTCCTCGAAAGCCTTGTATCTTCATCATCTAACAATTAACCAAAGGAGAAAGAGGCCTCCCTGAGTTCGACCTTGGATTTGTCCAAATAAAATAAATTTGATCGCTTGCATTGAATTGAAACATTAATTAAGCTGTCATTTTCATTAATCTGAATTGCTCACCTACAACGAATATCTCGCTATAATTTCACATTATTAGTGAGTATAATTTTGAGTTTTTCAGATGGTGTCATTGCTGGCAAAGAACATGGAGTTAGTGGAGAAGATGGAGGAGTGAGGTAGTTGCAGGTGAGCGAGGATGACGGGGGTATGGGTTCCATCGTTGCAGTAGGTGGCAGAGGCATTGGCGTGTAGTTGGGGAGGAGGAAGAGACACGACCGTTCGATTGGCCGAGATCGAACGATCGTGGTCTTGTCACATGGCAAAACAAAATAATAACATAAAATAAAATACAAAGGAAATAAATAAATAAATGAGGTGACACATGGTGGCTCCAGGCCTCCAAGAGTAACCCCGTGTCGCTCACAGAAAAACCCGAGAAGAAAATTAATAAAAGTTCAATAAAAAATAGAAAATGAAGACAAATCAAAAAGTGATCTACATGAAAGTTGTGCGTCTCGGTGAGATCTAAAACTTTTGTGAAGGAACCAAAATAAAAAGAAATCATATGTACAAAATGTGTTTTTGTTGGTACTCTATAGATATAAAATACATGCATTATTATATTTTCTAATTTTTTGTCATTTTTAGATAAGATAAAACAAACTAAAAATCACATAAAAAATAAAATAAATATTTACAACTTAATCCAATTTTTAGTATTTTTAATAATCAAGAAAATAAATAAATAAAATAAAAAGGATATATATATGAACTATATATACATACTTAGATTGCTTTTTTTCTTTGATTTTTACCCAATTTTCTTTTGGATTTTTTACTTATTTTATTAAAACATAAATCAAAGAAAATAAACGTAAAAAAAATAAATGAAAAAGAGTTATTTTTTACATAAAATAATAAGATCAAAACACTCGATATGTACAATATACAATGAAACTTCGAAACCCAAATGTCATATATGAACTCCGATTCTTTTGAATTTGATCTTGTTTTATAGATACTTGATCGTATATTAATTCAAAAGTGAGTAAGAATCCATAGGAGACTGTATAAGAGATATATTTATGTTCATGGCCTTATGTCTCTGAACTAGAGTTTGACTTTTTTTGAGTAAATACACACGTTAGTATTTTTTGGTATTTTTACTTGATTATTGTTAGTAATATGTATAATAGAGTGGATTTTATTTTATTTTTACTTAGTGAAAAATAATTAAAAATAAGGAATTTATGGTTATATACATGTGATAGTGTATAAGGTTTTAAGGCTTCTTATTTAATGCAATTATGCAGGCTAAAATATGAATCTTATTGACATTTACATGAATGATAATAAAGCAATTTAGATGATTAAATACAACTAATAACTTAGGAACAAAGCTTTATTTTCATCTTTTAGGGTGATGATCACATATTCTTCAATACCATATAGAGTATATGAAGTGTATATATATAGGAAAGGGAGCCTACTTCTGGAAGTAGGTAACCTTACCTACTTCATGTGCATTTTTTTATCATTTTTTTAAAATATCATCATGGATTTTCGTAACTATATCTCTCTAATATGTCATTAAAATTTCATCAGAAATAGAGACTCATATGCCCTCCATCCAGAACAGGTCGATTACAACAAATCTAAGATCGCTAAAATTACCTATTCTAGATGGAGGGAAAATGAGTTTTTGTTTCAGACGAAATTAAAACGACATATTAGGAGGATATAGTTATGAAAATCCATGGTGATATTTTTCAAAAAAATAAAAAATTGATAACAAAAATAGACATGAAGTAGGTAATGTACTTCATGAAGTAAGCTCCATTTCCTCATATATATGTGGGTGCGTGTGTGATACTCAATAAGTAATCCAAGGATATGCAAGTGAATTGTGTATACGTAAAATGTGAAATGATAGTATAGTGAATTGTGAATAGTGTATGTTGAGTGAGTGAATAAAAACAATCCAGTGTGTAACATCTAAAAGTGAATCAATGTCATCAAAGTGAATAAACAATATCAACCAAAAGTATAAAATCTTCATCCCTCCTTCGTGCCCCCTCCTCTGTGCCTTTCTCTTTCATGCCATGCCCTTTGCAGCTGAGAGGCACTGCAAGGAGGAGGATGTTGGCATCGCTGACCCCACTTCCGCATCTTCCTCCTATGTGCCCTTCTCCACTGCATGGTTGTTCTCATGGGCTCCTTCCTCTTCCGCATCTTCCTCCAGGACGCCTCCTTCGTAGTCGAGAAGCTTTGCATGTAGGAGCATGTTGACACTACTATCGATGAATTGAGAGTAGGGAGGGGGCAGGCTAGGCTCCACCATAGACCAATTGAGAGAGAGAATGGATCAAATAATTGTCATATTCTACATTTAGAATGTAAGAAAATGACCAAAATTATTTTCAACCATTAAATTAATTTATTTAATGCATCATTAAATCTAACTATGGGATTAAAAATAGAGGATGAGATGCATGGCTCACCACAAAAGTGGTGAGAGATAGCCTCTATTGAAGTTTCTTATATATATATAGAGAGAGAGAGACATGCATATACATATATATGGGTTTAATGGGATACCCCATGGAAGAGACAACTTGGCTACTCACATCATTATTTTTTCAATTTCTTAAGGTATTTTTTAAAAATACATTGGTGGATAAAAAATACCTTGGTGGATTTAGATAACTATATAACACCATGTTCTCAATCAAATTTCGACTGAATTCGAGACTCCTACTCCATACAAAAAGCTTGCCAAATTTTAATGGTCTAATAATTACTGAAACCAACCCAATGTAGAAGGATTAGTTTCACACGAAATTTGAATGACAACATGTTTTCATCTATCAACTAACTCTGCCTAGGTATTTTCAGAAAATAATTTAATATATAAAAAAATAAGGGTAGGAATAGTCAAGTTGGTTCCTCATTGGGGGTTGCCCCACTAAACCTTATATGTATGTATGTGTGTGTGAGAGAGAGAGAGAGAAGGAAAATGTGTCCATGGGAACACATAATTGTATTTGTGTATATTTATATATAGGGCTTATCCAATGGGTCATGTGCCCATTGGCATCTTTGTAGGCATTCATTCGTAGTCGTCCATCAAGTCCGATCAAAATATGTTACTTCTATTTGGTAGGAGACGGTTTTGGCAACAACAATATGTGCTTTACATTTTTAACATAATAAGAATTCAAATTAACGACTTCCCATAAAAAGAGCTTGTCGGTTTTAGAAAGAGAAAAAGTCCCATGTCTAGAATATTACTGGCACACAGTTTATTTATGGAAAGATCATTCCACGTATAGATTAGAAAATGTATAGTTTTGAATGACTAATAGATAATTAAGTAGGTATTAAACTCAATGTGAATAATAGATAATTTATTAATAGATTATTACTAATGATTATACGAACAATTATTGCATATTGATATCAACATTACTGAACTTAGTGTGATTGGTTACTGAAATTATAGCTACTTAGTACCTTTGAATTATTACTATATAATTGAGTAGATAAATCAGTAATATACATACAACAAGTACTGATTATTAATGCCCATATTGAACTCATTGTGATTGATTACTAAAGTTATAGTTACTTAGTACTTCTGAATAATTACTATTGTTTATACAAACAAGTATGTGAATATTGAAGTCCATATTACTGATTATGTGAATATTGAAGTCCATATTACTGAACTCAATGTGATTAGTTACTGAAACTATAACTACTTAGTACTTTCGAATTATTAATATATAAATGAGTAGGTAAATTACTAATGACCATACAACAAGTATTGATTACTAATGTCTATTTTACCGAACCCACTATGACTGATTAATGAAGTTTTAGTTATTTAGCACTTTTGAACAATTACTAATGTTTATACGAATAAGTACTAAATGTTGATACTAAACTAACTAAGATTGGTTACTGAAATTTTTGCTACTTAGTAGTTTTGAATAATTACTATGGAATTAAGTAGGTAAATTACTAATATCCATACTACAAGTACTGATTATAAATATCGGTATTACTGAACTCATTGTGATTAGTTACTGAAGTTATAGTTACTTAATACTTCTGAATAATTACAAGATAATTGAGTAGGTAAATTACTAATGTTTATACAGACAATTACTAAATATCCATGTCCATATTGCTGACTCATTATGATTGGTTACTGAAATTATAGTTACACATTAATTATTTATTTGGTGTATTGTATTTGTTAATTATCTCGTGTATTAGTTACACAACGATTACTTCTTAATAATATTGTCAAAGATGTTTTTCTCGCCTCTTCAGTCAGAAAGCAATGCAATGATCGTCAATACCTCACTTTTTCATATTTTCATCCACGAAACATAAGTGTTAAGACATTTAGCATACCCAAAATAAAGGATGAATTAGTGAACCATTAGTTGTGAGTTATAATAATTAAAAACGAAGTAGTAACAAAACTTTGATCTTGTGAAACAATTGAACGTAAAGTGAAAAATAATGAGAAAGTTAATTTCAAAATAGGCGTAAGATAAGTAATTGTTGTGTATGTAATAGTAAAATAAAAAAGCAATATCGTTAAATAATCTAAATATGTTAGTAACTCAATATATTTTCAAAAATAACTTATGATAAGTAACAATTGTGTTAGCAATAGTAACATAAAATCTATTAGAAGTAAATTAAGTAAATACATTAGTAATGACGTAATGGAAATAAGTAAATTGAGTTGCAAAATACCTGAATAAGAATTTTCATGTTAGTAATAGTTAAATAAGCTATAGTAATATGAAATGCATTCTTATTAGATATCATATCATTAGCACACTGATAAAGAACAATAAATTTACAAGTTGATTTAAATTATAGTTTTCTATTACACAACAACAACAACAACAAAGCCTTTTCCCACAATTAAGTAGGGTCGACTACATGGATTCTTCGCCTCCATTCATGTCTATCTTGGGTCAATCTCAGGCTTATATCCAAAAAAACTAAGATCCCTTTGTATAGTCTCTTTCCAACACTTCTTGGGTCGTCCCCATCCTCTCTTAGTCAGCTCAACTTCCTAACACTCGCATCTCCTAACTGGTGCATGAGCTGATCTTCTTTGCAAATGACCAATCCACTTAAGCAGCTTTGTCGGATCTTATCATGAATCGAAGCTACACCAATTTTCTTTCTAATAGCATCATTCCGAATCCGATCTTTACGTGTGTGTGTGTGTGTGTGTGTCTACACATACACCTTAGCATTTTCATTTCTGCTACAACCAATCTCTGCACATCTAGTTTTCTGTTACATGAAATCAAAATATCTTTGATAAAAAAACCAATTAGGACTACATATCGTATATCAAAATGAAGAAAATTGATGATACGAGCATCACTTTCTCATATTTCAATAATAAGAAAAGAATGGTGGTGTGTGTTGATTTATAGGGGCTTCTTGATGAATCTGTGATTCATCACTCTAATTAGCTGAAAATAGAGTTTTGTCATGAGAAATTAGGTTCATTCATGTGTTTATATCACAAAATTAACTTTTACGCACTTATAAATAATTTACATAAATTAGTATTCTGGATTCATAATCATATGTAAATTCTCACCTAACTTCACGTATTTTTAATTAATTCATCATAACTCCAGTTTACATGAAACCGGTCCATTGTATACATATCACTGATCTTAATCAATTAAAAATCCTAAAAAAATACTAACTTGTATATATTCAAAATAAATCTAAACCCTAATTTCAAGACGGAAAGCTGCAAAAGCTGATATCTCTCTCATACAATGTCCAATTTCATTCTACTCCCTTTTGAACTAATGTATATTCAACTATCTACAAATCAAGATCAAATTCAAAAGAATCGGAGTTCTTTTGTTAAAATTGGATCTTGGGACATAACCGTGCATTGTACATATTCACTGATTTTTGACATGACCCAAACACTCATAAAAACAATGAAAAAACACATTCTAAATTGAGTTGACTGACCAATTCATCTGTATATACCTCTCATTTTCTAAATACTTTTAACTTAAAAAATCCAAAAAAATACATTCACGTCCATTACTTGATTTCACATCATATTTGATTTTTGCATACATTATTCATCTATAGAAAATCAAATAAAAATTATAAAACTAAAAAAATGTTATTTTATGTATATAAAATATCAATAAAAATAATATATTGCACAGTTGGTGTAATTAGTATTCGAGTACTTCATGTGCATTGTAGATTGCATTTAGATAAATATTTTTCATGTTGGGCATTTTTACATCGGAGTCCATTTTCTGTTTTTATTTATTTTTCTTTTATTTTTCAAGTATGTTCAATAGTCAAGACAATTATGTGATGTTATCCCATTAGCCCATGTCAGCGCCCAGGTCAAACCACAGTCCCTGTCAACCAACCCTTTTGTCTTGTAGCATTCCCTCTTCTGGGCTATTGGGTCATGCTCGATCCAACGGTCCCTGGCAATCCATCCCTTGTTCTTTCCCCCTACACGTGTGTTGTCTGTGCTTTCTCCCTGTTGTTGGATCAACTTTGATATAGTGACATCTGTGTCTTCTCCTTCAACCTCCCTTCCATCTTCCTCCATCGCAGCATCGCCGCCTCGTGACACATATCTCCTATGAGCTCTGCCTTCTCCTGCTCGACCACACCTACTTCACCACTACGAAGCTCATGCACTACCTACTTGATCTTGATCGACGCCGAGACCTCCGATCAAAATCCTATCCAAAATCAACCTCCAACCCTAGCCAAATCTATCCATTCTAACCACCATGTCCCTACAATAAACCCATAACCCCCAATGCCTCTACCCATTATCTCCGATCAAATCCTCAATAACCAACTCAATCCACTCATATCTGTTATCCCATACGACTCATCGCAACAACACTATCCCTTCACCCCTTCTCACCTCTCCATCTATATATTTAAACCCAAATCGGTCAATTCACCAGGCTTCATCCGCCACAGCTGACCTAATCAAATAGAAAGAGAGCCATGTTTAGGGTGGTGACAGCACCCACATCGCCTACGGTAACCCCTTTCAAGCGAGATCCACAAGGGGAAACCCATGTGTTGTTGTTTCTACATTCCAGGTAGGGATGTCAATCTGGGTCTACCCATTGGGTACTCGACCCAAACCCGCCCCATTTAAGGACCCGAAATTCGTCCCATTAACTTTTGAACGGGTTTGGGTTTTGAATTGACTACCCATTCGGGTATGGGTATGGGTTTGGGATTGCCTTGTGGGTACCCGAACCCGAACCCGCCCCAAACTCGAATAATATATATATATATATATAAAGATAGATGTGTGTGTTGTATTTTAATTAAACTAGCCCCAAATCCATTTCATATCAAATACGGGTCTACATGTATAAATTTCCAACTCAATTTTCTCCTCTCCATCCATTTATTCATATTCAACTAACTTTTTGTATCTTTAATAAATAAAAACTATCAACACAAAAGAGTTAAACACTTAATATATATAAACCTTTAGTATTCTATATATATTACACATTTGTATGAATCATCATATTACACGATCTCACTCTTTCATCTATATTTGAAAATCTTGTATACATTTATAAACAACTTAAGATTTACCATGTCTAAGATACGGGTACCCATTAGGTACACGGGTATCCGACGGGTATATGGGTACCCGCTAGAAATCACCCATTTAATAAATGGGTGGGTACGGGTAGTGATATTATAAATGGGTATGGGTTTGGGAATAGTAATACCCGCCCCAAACCCGACCCGCTGACATCCCTAATTCCAGGTGACAACAGAGCTACGCCGTGCTCCGCCCACGGTGTAGCGAAGATTAGAGAAGGGCCTTCGCTCTCCCATTCCAGGTGACTCATCCACCTCTCCTTCTTCTTCCCTTTTCTTCTTCTTCTTGTCATATTACCACCTTCATCTGCCCAAACACCATCACTGCCACCTCGAATCATCTTTACTATCTCCCTCCCCAGTTCCCTTCTATCTCCCGCAATCCCTCACCCTAGTGGTCCATCCACCACAACCAAGGAGCTCCACTTCTCACCCACCTTCGTCCAAGTTGTAGGCCATCGGAGCAGCATCAACGACTAATCAGAGAAGGTGCATCTTCTCTAGGAGACGTTAATCGCAAAGAAGGAAGAGCAACATGTCTACAGTCAGAATTCAATTAATAACGTCATTCACCCACCCCATTGAAACAAGCCCAAACTCCCGTCCTTATATCAAGAAGCATCAAACGACTCAAATTAATCTGAACCTGCTATCCAAGCCAAGAGCTGTGGAGGACCCGAAGTTGCCAGTGACGGCAAATGTAGACCCAGACTCCCAATTGTGCCTCACGTGCTAAGTATGTGCACCTTGCAGAATTTGCAGCCATATTCCCTTGCATCTTTAAAAGATACATCCAGGACCCTTATGTGCCCTCGAGCACGTGATTTGGATAAATTGCATAAAATCCCCTCAGCTTCAAAGAAATGCAAGAATACCCCAGCATGAGGTAAATTATAGAAGAGATCCTCCAAGTTTTCAGAACTATAAACAACCCCATCAGAAGGTCCAATTTGAGATATTTTCTTTACATTCTTTACATTTTATCCATGAGATTTTAATTATTCATAACTTGACAATTATTCATCGGATTTTGATGTTCTTTATATCGATTTGAACCTTAATTTACTCTATGTCACTTAGAACATTGAATCATTCATTTTGGAGACATATTTGACATTAATAAAATTGATGTTTTCTTTCTTGATATTGAGGACATTTATTCTGAGTCATTGATTCTTTATTGACCAATAATTTGTGAATTATCTAGAAAAATTATCTTGGGAATTTATCTAAATTTAATTGAATAATTATTTCAGAGATGGTGGTCCCAGAATGTATAGTGGAGCTTCGACGAGATCGGTCGATGTCGAGGAAGCACTGAAGCTCCAGGTTCCTCATTCCCGATCAAAATTGACTCGCGAGAGTCCTTTGGCCCATCAGATCTAGAAGGAAGCTAAGGCGCACGAAAACCAAGGTTCTGGGGGTAGTCTTCAATCGGGGTGAGTGTAGGTGGAGCGTGGTGGCGACAATCTGGCAAGTGAAAGAGGGGGAGTGTTGGGTGCCCGATATGAGCGAGATTAGGAGTGAACGTGCATGGGGTGACGAGAAGCAATCGGGGACAGTGTAGGAGGTGAAAGCGGAGCCAGAGGGTGATTCACGTGGTCGAAAACAAGAGGCGGAGTCAGAACTCCGATAAGAAATGTTTTTGTGATTTTACGGAAAATAAAGCTAAATCAAACGAAATAAAAGCTGGTCCTATGCTACTGCTATGCTAAGGACTAGAAAGAACGAAAAAAGAAGAAGCTTGCCATGCCTGGACCACCTGGAGTAGAACTTCGGGAGGAGGAGGTGGTGGAGCTTTGGATCAACCTCGATTCGATGCTAACCAATCCCCAGAAGTTCCTGGGAGAAGCCTGCTATCACCGGGGTTCTCGTTTAGGGATTAGGTTAGGATTTTGGTGGCGGAAGAGGGATCAAACTTCGATGGAAGTTGGAGGTGATGTTAAATACAAGTCGACTTCATTGGGCGGTGGTGCTCGATACAGAGGCTCATGTCCAAGGAATGATGTGAGCATGTAAGTAGGTTGATCGAGGAGCAAAAGGTGTGAAGTAATCCATGTGAAAAAAATGCAAAGCTTAACTTGGAGAAATCGAGGAAGATGGGGTGGCAGCATATCCTGACAAGCCTACGCTAGGGTCAGAGAGTTGACCCCAAGTCAATGGGAGATGGGTTTTGATTGGGCCAAGTCACCAACAAAATGACAAGGCTAGAATGGAATTAAAAAATAAATTGAAATAAATTAGTAAATGATTTATTTAATTTTTGATTAAAAACATAAAAAATGTTTATTATTTTGTATAGTATTCAAATCTGATTTTTATTTATTTTTATGGATTAATTTATTGTAGGTTAATTTGTAAGGTTCATTTATGGGTATTTTTGCCTATGTTCTGTGTATTTTATTTTTATTTTGTGTTTTATATTTTATTATTTTATACACTTAATTTATATTTTATAACTTATTTAAATATACACAAGTATATTTTTATTTTATTTTTATTTTATTTTTATGTTGTATTTTGTACACTTAAATAAATATAAGTATTTATTATATATGTATAAGTATAAGTAATTCATCTATATATTTTTGTATATTATTTTGTTTTATTGTTTTATTTATGGTTTTATTGTATTTTAAATATGTGTATATACTATAAATAATATTTACGAAATTATAAAAATATAAAATAATGAAAAATGTAAAGAATAAATAAAATGAATATTTTATTCAGGTATATTGTACAATAGAGGTCCAAATCCCAAATTTTGCTTCTTAACTCCAAATTAAATGAAACACCTTCATTAAATAGATAATTAAAAGTTGTATATAATTAAAGATGATTTTGATGCATTTTGAGTTCATATGGAGAAGATATGGGTTTGGAAAGTTTGAGTTTTGGAATTTTATTCTGAGTATAAAATGTACAATGTGTATTATTTTTGTGTGAAATCAATTTTATTTTTTTCTATGTATTTTTATCTATAACTTTTATGTGAAAAGTTTCTTCATTTGAGGTATAAATAATAAGGAATAAAATGGGTCCCAAAAATAAATTATTGAAGAAATAAAATTAGGGTTTTATTGTGTGTTTGGCCCTTATCTTCGCCTACTTTGTTCATTGTCGACCTAGTCATCAAGATGCCTAGGTCTAGGGTTTTAGGGTCATAAAATACCTTTGACATTTTATTTATTTTTTCTTTTCTTTTCTTTATTCTTTTATTTTGGTTTTAACACAACATTTTATACAATATTTATACAGTAAATAATGAATGTTAATTTATGCAAAATAATGATATAAAGATGCATTTAGCTAGGGTTTAAAGGCCAAAATGAAAGAATAAAGGTGACGAATGGAGATTTATCACTGCCTTCTTGCTCTCGATCAATGCACGAACCTCCGATCAAAACCCAATTCAAAATAACTTCCAACCATAGCCAAATCTATTCCTTCTAACCACCATATCCCAACCATCAACCCGCAACCCCAGCGCCTCTACTACCCATTATCTCCGATCGAATCCTCGATAACCAACTCGATCCTCTAAGATTTGTCAGCCCATATGACTCCTCCAATAAACAGTATCCCTTCGCCCCTTCTTGCCTCTCCATCTCTCTCTATTTAAACCCAAATTTACATATCGACCATGCTTCATCCGCCATAGCTGACCTAATCAGAGAGAGAGAGAGAGAGTCACAGACGAATCTCGTATTCCTCATGCAAAAATCCATTCTCAATCCCCTGACTTAAATAATCCAATAAAATTCACTGATAATTCATTGCTTTTATCTTATATTATATTGTATATAAACTGCGTGTAATTAACACTATATTTATTGTATTTAATAACTCCCTTTTCTTCTTTATTTTCTTTCTTATAAAAACCCATAAAATTAGGTTAATTAATTGTTTATAATTACCCTAACCATTAAAAGAAATAAAAATATATTAAAAATCTCAAAAGCCCCAAAGGGATGTTTTGAACCCAATAAAAATACCCTCAAAAAACACTTTTGTTTAAGTGACCTCTTTTGACTTTTTGTCCAACATGAAACTTGTAGACCTCATCGAGATCTACATATGTTTTGACTTTTTCTTAATTTTGCCTCTAACTAATTCTTTTTTATTTTTCTTATATTTTCCATTTATTGATTTTTCTGTTACGACCATGTGGCACCCTCTGGGTCGCCCACATGGTCGCCCTCTCCTCTCGCCACCCGGCGCCGCTCCTAGCCCTTGGATCTCCACTCCCTCGCCTTCATCCTAGCCCTTCACTCGCACTTCCACTCCAGCCACTAGTTCCTACTCGCAGATGAAACCGCATCCATTCACTCCCTCTCTCTTCTCGACCACATGATCACCTCCCATCCGACGGTTCTTCTTCGCCATGTCACTCATAATCTCTCGACCCTCGGATCCATCTCCAAAACTTCATCCAGCCACCCGTTTCCGCTCTTCCCTCACCCATTGATCAGATCTGATGGATTTGATCCATGCCACCCCTCCCCGCCTCCACGAGGGTCGTTTGATCACGAGATTCAATGGTCTTGACTTCTTCTTCCACCTCCAGTAACACCCCATCCCCAGGCATTATGCCTTACCGCTACTTCTCCTCCTTCCAATTTTGAGGCCACATCAGCCACCTTCTCCGAGTCGTAACACCGTCACCCGATAGCCACGAGACCCTCCGTCCTCGCGTAACCCCCATCGACCCTCGCCTTCACTCCCAGCCTTCAAGACACCCTTTCAAAGACTCGCCTGCACCTATGATAACTGTCCTACCTCCACCTATAAAGCCTACGCTCCGTCGCCCGTAACCCTCATCCACCATCCTAAGGGCTTCAGCCCAGCTTGCCCGTCCCTCTGATGACTGCAGAGGGCGGAGGCCAAGGCGAAGATGACCAAATGCGCCCAGTGTGATCCATGGTGCACCGACCATGTTGTGGCTGCCTTCGTGCACCGCCGAGCATCGAGGCACGGTCCTCGTCATGCGATGACCGGAGGCTCCAGTTCGAGCCTCATCCCAGACCATCGCCTCCGCCAATCGCCTTGCTCTGGCCAGGTACCTTTTGCTTATTTTCCTTCCGTTTTCTATGATTTTTCTCACCGCACACAACACCGATCACTGGCCATTGACCATCCTACGACTTCCGCTAGATCACCCTCATCTTCGCCAACCCTCTCCACCATCACTTTCCCTTTTCCACGTTCCCATCCACCTCAGCCAACTTCACCTCTGCCTTGTCAGAGGTGAAGATCCCGTTCCACCACTCCAGCCGCCTCCGTTGGTCCTTCACCCACCTCACTCACTCACGCACCTCACACAAATCCTCTGTCTATCCTTCTAACCCATGCAGGTTCTCAATGGTCGGAGCTCGTTCCCCCTTGCCGATCTTAACCTCCTCCTCCGGTGACACTTCGTCGGTCGCTTGCTCCAGTTATCCTCGCAGCTTCAGCTCCGGTAAGCCATCTCCACATGGTGGTTACGATGCTCAGGCGATCATCTACGACTATGGAGGAGTGTGGTGGAGCTCTAAAGAGTTCGCCGGAGCTCCAATTACGCCGCCCCTCCTTCGGCCGGCAACGAAGCACATGTGTCGTTGGATGGCGCCCTTGTGGCGGCCATCCAACGGCCTAGAGCAAGCAACATAGCACCACACACCTCATGCTGAAGCAATCAGAAGATGCCACGTGCCTGTCGAGCCTGCTCTGCCCTTCGAGCCTAGCCCTCGCGTGCATGTTATGTGCAAGGGTTGGGTACTTTGCAGGTCTACCCATGGGGCTTTCTAGAATGACAAAGAGATCCAAGCACGTGTGCATCACGTGCACGCCTGGATAAATTGCAACAAGGACCCCAGGTTTCATAAATTAAAAAATGGTCCCAGTTACATGGAAAATTTATAGTGGACCCCTGCCAGTTTTTGTAAATTGTAAATAGGTCCCTCCAGGGACCTATTTGTGATTATTTATCTTTTATATATCGCATTTTTATTACATTTATGCCCTTGCACTATTTACTTCATATCTTGAGCATCTTTAATCCAAATTACATGATTTTAATGTCGCTTTGAAGATTGTTTCATCATCTATTTTATGGCATAATTTAATCACGGATTGGACACTTAATTAAAGGATTGAATTTTGGATGATTATTAGTGTCCTTTGCTTTATAAGGCTCTGCCATTGATAGATGCTTGCTCTTAATTTTGACGCTCAATTTGACTCTGAATCTGAATCATATTCTGTGCTCATATTTTCTAGGGTATATTTGTAGTAATCATTTTCATACCTAACCTTTGCATTTATTTATTAATTCATTCATTCTGAACATGCATCATCTTATAATTGCATTGAAAAATAAAATAAAAATGCATGCATCATTTTGGCATCCTCTAATCTGCATTTTATTGTGTGCATCTATATGAAGACCTGAAAATGAGAAGATAATCACACATCAAACAAATTTTGATAAATATATTAAAGAGGCTCATGTCTCTGTGTTCGACTTTGGTAGACTTGCCAAGTATAAATATTCCACAACATTCAAAGTTTGTGGTCTTTGCTGAAGCAAATTTACCTCCTATGCTACGACATTCCCTGACTAATAAAGAGGCAAATTTGGTTCGTCAAATAGCATCTTTGCCAGGGACATTGCTCACCTTTATTTATTTTTTGAATTTTGAAATTTTTGTTGTAGTGAAAATTTTTAAAATTTTCAGGTCTTTTCATCATGCATTTTTGCATCATTTTTGTTGATCATTTTTCTTGATATTTTTCTAACATTTGTATTTTATGGCAGGGCCCATGAAGACCGAGGATGCTTGATCTCCATGAAGACGTGGAGTTGGGAGCTCCAGCTGAGAAGGCTGTAAAAGAATGGATGAAGAATTCAAGGAAGATTAGTCAGCTCCTCATGCATTTTCATGTTGTAAGAAAATGTATCATGCACATTTTTTAGCAGTCCTGATCAAGGGCTCGTTTGTGTAAAAAAAGAAAAGGAAAGGAAAAGAAAAGAAAAAAATAGATCACTTAGTGATCTACCCCTCCCCACCCCCCCACACACACATGCATGTATCCATCCACTCACCTTCTCTGTATATTTCACGCAATCATCCCCCCCTCCTACGTCTTAATCTGTAAAAATGCACACTCCCCCTCCCGCTTCTTAAAAATCATCTATAAAAACTCACCCCTCCCCTCTTCATGTATCAATGTAAATCCCCTTCTAACCCTAACAGCCTCAGGGCCCCCAACCTAATCTCAGATCATTTACTTAGACTATTTTTAGCCTAAGTATAAGGAGACCCGACTCATTCATCCTTCCCTCACTCTGCCCTCTTATACTTAGGCCATTTTTGACCTAAATATAGGTGGGCCCTCCTCCTCAGTTCTGCTATATCACCTTATATTTAACCGAGCCATGGATTCATATCACTTATGCTATGAGGACATAACAAATGTTATTACCTTATATTATTGTATATCTACTTTAGCCATAGCTCGTATATTTTTAATTTTTTTTAAAGTTTTTTTCAAGAATTCATCATATTTTAAGTAGTGCCTAATCAGAAAATTAAGTATGCCATTAAATAGAGAATTAAATTTGCAACAAAATCGCGCTAAAATCATGCAATTTGGATTAAAGATGCTCAAGATATAAAGTAAACAGTGCAAGGACATAAATGTAATAAAAATGCGAGAAATAAAAGATAAATAATCACAAATAGGTCCTTAGAGGGACCTATTTACAATTTGCAAAAGCAGGCAGGTGCCCACTGTAAATTTTCCATGTAGCGCTGGGACCATTTTTTAATTTATGAAACTTGGGGGCCTTGTTGAAATTTTTCCAGACGCGTACGTCATGCACACAGGCCTGGATCTCTTTGTCATTCTGGAAAGCCCCAGGGGTAGGCCAGCAAATTATACAGCCCCCGCATATGACATACACGAAAGGGCTAGGCTTGGAGGGTGGAGCATGCTCGGTAGGCACGTGGCAGCTTCTGATTGCTTTGGCGTAAGCCTTGGATAGCACAAACTTGTAGGTCTGTGTGGTGCTATGTGGCTTGCTCTAGGTCGTTGGATGGTCGCCATAGGGGCGCTATCCAACAGCACATGCGCTTTGTTGCCGGCCGGAGGAGGGGCGGTGTAATTGGAGCTCCGACGAGCTCGCCAGAGCTCTGCCGTGCTTCTCCATAGTCGTAGATGATCGCTTGAGCATCGTAACCACCTGGCAGATATGGCTAACCAGAGCTGAAGCCGCGAGGGTAACTGGAGTAAGCGATCAATGAAGCATCACCGGAGGAGAAGCTTGAGATCGGTGAGGGGGAATGAGCTCCGACCATTGAGAACCTGCAGGGGTTAGAAGGGTAGCCGAAGCATTTATGTGAGGTGCATGAGTGAGTGAGTGAGGTGGGTGAAGGTCCAGCGGTGGCGACTGGAGTGGTGGACCAAGATCTTCACCTCCGGTGAGGCAGAGGTGAAGTTGGCTGAGGTGGATGGGATCGTGGAGAAGGGAAGGTGATGGAGGAGGGGATTGGCGAAGATGAGGGTGATCTGGCGGAGGTCGTAGGATGGCCAGTGGCCGGTGATCGGTGTTGTATGCGGTGAGAAAAATCGGAGAAAACGGAAGGAAAATAAGCAAAAGGTACCTGATCAGAGCAAGGTGATTGGCGGAGGCGATGGTCTGGGCTGAGGCTCGAACTGGAGCCTCTAGTCGTCGCATGACAAGGGTGACCGTGCCTCGGTGCTCGGAGGCGCACGGAGGCAGGTGCAACATGGTCGGTAGACCATGGATCACATTGAGGGAGTTTGGTCGTCTTCGCCTTGGCCTCCACCCTCCGCTGTCACTGGAGGGACGGGGCAAGCTGGGCCGAAGCCCCTAGGATGGTGAATGAGGGTTACAGGTGGCGGAGCGTAGGCTTTATAGGTGGTGGTAGGACAGTTATCGGAGGTGCGGGCGAGTCTTTGAAAGGGTGTCTTGAAGGCTGGAATTAATGGCGAGGGTCAATGGGGATTACATGAGGACGACGGGTCTCGTGGCTAGGGGGTGATGGCATTACGACTCGGAGAAGGTGGTTGATGTAGCCTCAAAATAGGAAAGGGGAGAAGCAGCGGCGAGGCATAACACCTGGGGGTGAGGCGTTACTGGATGTGGAAGAAGAAGTCAGGACCGTTGGATCCCGCGATCCAACGACCCTCGTGGAGGTGGGGAGGGGCAGCTTGGATCAGATCCATCATATCTGATCAATGGGTGAGGGAAGAGCGGAAATGGGTGGCTTGGATGAAGTTCTGGAGATGGATCCAAGGGTCAAGAAATTATGAGTGATGTAGCGGAGGAACAACCGTCAGATGGGAGTGATGAGGTGGTCGAGGAGAGAGTAGGAGTGAATGGATGTGATCTCATCTGGGAGTAGGATCTGACAACTGGAGTGGAAGCTTGAGTGAAGGGTAAGGATGAATTCGAGGGAGTGGAGATCCAAGGTCTAGGAGCAGAGCCGGGTGGCAAGAGGAGGGGACGGCAACCAAAGGGCACCACGTGGCCGCACCAGAAAAATTAATAAATGGAAAATAAAAGAAAAATAAAAAAGAATTAGTTAGAGGTAAAATTAGGAAAAAGTAAAAACATGAAAGTTGTAGATCTCGATGAGATCTACAAGTTTCATGTTGGACAAAAAGTCAAAAGAGGTCATTTATATAAAAGTGTATTTTTGAGGGGTTAAAAACACCGCTTTGGGGCTTCTGAGATTTTTTGTATTTTTTATTTTTTTAACAGTTAGGGAAATTACAGACAATTAATTAACCTAATTTTTATGGGTTTTATAAGAAAGAAAATAAAGAAGAAAAGGGAGTTATTAAATACAATAAGTATAGTGTTAATTATACACAGTTTATATGCAATATAATGCAAGATAAAAACAATGAATTATCAGTGAATTGGATTATTTAAGCCAGGGGAGTAAGAATTGATTTTTAGCATGATGAATACGAGATTCATCAATCGTGATTAGGGTGGCGACAACACTCACGTCGTCGGCAATAACTCCTTTCAGGCGAGATCCACAAGGGGAAATCCATGTGTTGTTGCTGCATTCCGGGCAATAGCAAAGCTACGTCGTGCTCCACCTACGGTGAGACGAAGATCAGAGAAGAGCCTCGGTACTCCCATATCCAGTAAACTCATCCACATCTCCTACTTCTTCCCTTTTCTTCTTCTTCTTCTTGTATTGTTACCTCCTTCATCCTCCCAAACACCATCACTGCCACCTCGAATCATCTTCACTACCTTCCTTCCAGTTCCCTTCTATCTCCCACAATCCCCAGCACCAATGCTCCGTCCACCACCACCAAAAAGCTTCGCTTCTCACCCACCTTCGTCCAAGCAGCAGGCCATCGGAGCAACATCGTCAGTCGATCAGAGAAGGTACATCTTCTCTAGGAGGCATTCATCTCAAAGAAGGAAGATCCCCAGGTCTACAATCAGCGTTCGATCAAGAACGCCACTCATCCACACCGTTGAAACAAGCCCAAAGTCCCTCCCTTGGATCAAGAAGCATCGGTCGACTCAGATTAATCACGTACCTGCTACCCCAAGCCAAGAGATTGGAGGACCTGAAGCTGCTAGTGACCGCTATGTGTAGATCCGGACTCCCAACCATGCCTCACGCACTAAACATGTGCACCTTGGAGAATTTGCAGCCATATCCCCATGCATCTCAAGAAGATACATCTAGGACCCTCACATGCCCTCGAGCACATGATTTGGAGAAATTGCATCAAATACCTCTAGTTTCCATAGAACCACAAGAATACCCCTGTGCGAGGTAAATTATAGAAGAGATCCTCTGGCTTTACAAAACTACAAACAACCCCCCCATATGGTTCAATTTGAGTTGTTTTCTTTATTTTCTTTACATTTTGTCCCTTGATATTTTATTTATTCATAACTTGAGCATTATTCGTCGAATTTTGGTGTTCTTTATATTGTTTTGAACCTTAATTTATTTTCTATCATCTAACATTGAATCATTCATTTTAGAGATATATTTGACATTAATAAAATTAAGGTATTCTTTCTTGATATTGAGCACATTTATTCTAAGTCATTGATTTTTTATTGTTCAATAATTTGTGAATTATCTAGGGAAATTATTTTGAAAATTTATCTAACGTTAATTGAACAATTATTCTAGAGATTAACTAAGAGGGATGAACTGATTAATTGGCTAGAACCTGCTTATATCTTGCACAATCAAATTACATTTCATTCATTTCTTCATCATTTAAAAATCATCAAAAAATTGAATTTATTTATCTCTCTCATCACATAGCACAGCATTATTTCTTTACATCATAGTTATTTTGAAAATTCATGCATCATATTTCTTTTAAATTAATTACATCTTTTAAAATTAAAAATCCATGAAAATTTGAAAAAGACAAAGACACTAAGAAAAATAATTCTTTTTTGAAAACCTAATTATCGTATTATTTTGGAAATTAATTTTAAACCCTCATATTACCTTCAGGAGTTCGATCTTGGGACTTATCCAAGTAAAATAAAATAAATTAACTGCACTGATACTTAATTCTCAATATCATTTCTTGGTGTAGTCAATTTTGATGGATCCCAAATTACCCGGCTACAACAAAAATGACAAATTAATAAGGGTGATTATAGAGCTCGTCACTTCTCCACCCTTATTTTTCTTAGGGTATTTTTTGAAACAAGGAGATTTATTCCACTAAATGATAACATGTTATCGTTTGAATCTCATGTAAAACATCTTCAAATATGGAAATGGATGTTGTCATGCCTTTTTCTCTTTCCTTTTATTAATCCTCTTTCTCATTGAAAGTTATACCCATATCTACGTAAATTATTTACTAATTTTGCAGTGGGCCGGATTAACCTAATGTTCCTCATATTTATATGTTTGTTGTGACATTACTCAGATATCAACATATCAAGTTTTCTTTTTGCATGTATTTCCTTATGTATTTGAAAGTCATTTGATTTTTGGTATTCTTACCCTTGTGTCCTTCCCTATTTTATAATAACATTTATATCATTAACTCTGTTGCAATTACACTTGTGTTTTTTACTCTTGTAAAATTATCAACATCAACCTTCCATTAGTGTTATATCTCTTCATAGTAATATACTTTTGTTAGTGCACTTGTGACCATTTGTGACACTAAGGGCGTGTTCGGTAGGGGAATTGGCTCAGGAATAAGGGGCCAATTCCCCTCCCAATACAAACCCCGATGGTATGGCAAACCCTCATCCTCTCCCCCTCCAAGCGATCAGCCAAGAAATCCCTATCCCTGCTAATCCCATCCTCTCACCTCCCCTCCCGTGCTCTCCTCCCGCCAGACCTCTTCTTCCCCTCCCTCCCATGCAGGTGTCCTCCCATTTCTCATCTCCTTTGGTCGTGATGCTCTCTAGTGATGCATATTGTTGTCAGATTGTGCTATTTTCTTTGCAGGTTATCTTTCTACCATGTGACCCATGAATATTGGTACATAGCTCTTTACTCCCATTCAATGGGGTGGGTGGTGCTCTTCCCATGTATATAGGACATCGGCTAGATCTTGACGATAAGGGCATGGTGTCCTTGGCTCTATATAGTCCTCTCTAACATGGCATCAGACTCAGAACCTAGGGTTTCAAATCAACACGTCTATAAGATGGCATGGAAGGATCACTCATTACCCCCATCTCGGTCTGTTGCTGAGCTGATCTTATTGGCATTGTATTTCCATATTTCATCGACATTGTGGGCTATTTGAAATCTGAGGTATTCTCTCTGCAATGTTGTGTGCTCTTTAGATTCTGAGATGCCTTCTTCTTCGTTATTGCTAAGTTGTGGGCTACTTAGAATCTTAACTCCTTATCTATATACTGTGATGGTTGTTGGATCTTGATTTTGAGATGGCATTACTTGGCAGCTTTGGCATGTGTTGCATGTTTTGCGCACAATTTTTATGTGAGCATTTGCTTTGTTGTTGTTGTGACTTCGATTCTCCTATTTGCTTGCTTGTTGTTGTTTAATTTGATGTTTTACTGAGATGCCCATATTAAGGAGAATATTAGTGCAATATGTTCGGTTTTCAATCTTGGTTGTATTCACTCTATTGTTTATTGTGATGATTTGCTCTCCCTATAATAGATGCATCTATGATGTTTTTGGATGGATATTAATGGGAATTTCGTGGCTAGTTTTGGTGGCTTCATCGCTGTTGTATGCAATGTCCTGATTTGTTGATATTCTGAGATTGTCTTAGATGGTTGTTGTGATGTTTTTTCTTCCTATTTCTTAGGACAAATGACGGATTTTGGAAGAAGATTGATTGGGTTTTTGTGGTTGGTGGTGACGATTTTATCTCCCCATTCCTTTGATGTCCGGTGTGATGCTTTGTTATATGTTGTAGTGGATTATTGATGATCTGAGCTTGCCTTAGATGGCTGCTGGGATGATTTTTCTTCCTATTTCTTATGACATATGCTCGGTTTTGGGAGAAGATTGATTGGGATTTGGTGTCTGATGGTGATGATTTTATCTCCACATTCCTTTGGTGGCTTATATGATGCTTTGCTATTACGCTCTGCTGGAGTGTTGATGATCTGAGCTTGCCTTACATGGTTGTTGTGATGATTTTTTTCTTCTTATTTCTTAGCATATGCTCGATTTTGGGAGAAGATTGATTGGATTTTGGTGGCTGGTGGTGATGATTATATCTCCTCATTCCTTTGGTGGGTGGTGTGATGCTTTGCTATATGTTGTAGTGGATTATTGATGATCTGAGCTTGCCTTAGATGACTGCTGTGATGAATTTTTCTTTCTATTTCTTATGATATATGCTCGGTCTTGGAAGAAGATTGATTGAGATTTGGTAGCTGATGGTGATGATTTTATCTCTTCATTCCTCTGGTGGATAGTGTGATGCTTTGTTATATGTTATGTTGGAGTGTTGATGACTTGAGCTTGCCTTGGATGGTCGTTGTGATGATTTTTTTCCTATTTCTTATGACATATGCTCTGTTTTGGGAGAAGATTGATTGGGTTTCGATGGATGGTAATGATGATTTTATCTCCCCATTCCTTTGGTGGCTAATGTGATGCTTTGTTATATGCTCTGTTGGAGTGTTGATGATTTAAGCTTGCCATAGATGGTTGTTGTGATTATTTTTCTTCCTATTACTTATGACATATGCTCTTTTTTGGGAGAATATTGATTGGGATTCGACGGCTGGTGGTAATGATTTTATCTCCCCCATTCCTTTGGTGGCTGGTATGATGCTTTGATATATGCTATGTTGAAGTGTTGATGATCTGAGTTTGCCTTAGATGGATATTGTGATGATTTTTTCTTCTTATTTCTTATGGCATATGCTATGTTTTGGGAGAAGATTGATTGGGTTTTGGTGGCTGGTGGTGATGATTTTATCTCTCCATTCCTTTGGTGGTTGTTGTGATGCTTTGTTATATGTTGTGACGGATTGGTTCCTATTCAAGTTCTGCTTTTCAAGTGAAGATTATTGGGCTTGTTTTGGATGTTGGATCCTTTTTCCACATTTAGATGTCATGTTAGATATCATTGAGGATTGTAGCTTTGTTTGTGTTGGCATGCTTGATGAGTTGCACATAAGCATGCTTTCTGCTTATCAATGTCTATCACGTTGTTGGCTCCTTTTAGACTAAACATATGATTATGTTGCCTACCAAGTGCTCAGGTATCTGAGCATCCATGTAGTTTGCTGCTAATAGGGATGTTGTGCTATGAGTTTTGAATTTGCGGTTAGGGTTTACTAGGTTTCGAACAACTTTATGGTAATGTCACTATGTCGTTTAACCACATCAATACAAGATGGACACTGTGGTGCGAGCTCCTCAGGGATGCACATCGCTTACGACTATTTCGTTGCACATCGAGTAAAATGGACACCCACAGACGAGTGTCTTCTTCAGTTGTTCAAGCACCATTTTGACATGCGACTGGGTTGGAAGGTCCTTCACACCGCCCGCATGGTAGATTATCATAGCCCACTTCAACATGTAGACTGGGAGGAACTTGGATAAGTCGAAGCTCAATAATAGATGGAAGACCACAAAGAAGAACTACATCCTTTGTACACCTAATGAGAAAAATCGGATGGGGTCGAGACCTGGTAGATTTAACTAATGTGCTGGAATTTTCAGAAGAATTCTTCTTTGAGAAGTTGGAGGAAATCCAACAATGGTTGCAGGAGAAGCAGAGACTAATGGTGCAGATGATGATCGGATCAACTTCCACGCATGACATTGTAGAGGAACCGGTGTATTATAAGCATGTCATACACTAAATAATGTACATTGAACATTGAACTTTTGCTTCGTGGATTTTGGATATTTAGTTTTGGGTGGAAGTTTGTAGGTTTTAAGTGAGTATTATATGTTACCAATTTACTATATATTTGAACTCACCAAACCAAATAGCAACCAACAACTTTAACTAACTTTCAAAGCTTATTCCTTAACACCCAATAGTCAGCCGAACAAAGACTTTGGTTCATGCATGCACTCAAACATTTTGAGTACATCATCTCCTATGGAGCTACCATCTTGCATAATGCAGTGAACCATGCCATTCATGATTAAATGTTGAGAGCACATATGTTTGCCAAAACATCTTTGATTTTTATAAGGATCTTGACAATTACAATCATCATCATGTTAAAAGTACACTCGATGTGAGATCGAGATTGTAGAGACATACAAACCCTAGGTTGTTGTCTCATTGTCTATTTACTTGCCATTCCCCATTATCATGAGGAAACTTGCACATTGCAACCCACATACATTATGTATTCAACCACAACTACTACATCTTGATCATGGATCCAATCCATGATACAGGTTATGATTGAGTATAGATTTGAGTGGATTTTGTGAAGGTTATCTAAATTTTACTTTGATTAAGGTTATTATTATTCTAAATCAAAGTTGTCTCGCTTTTTATTACCTTGAGAGTCCATTCCCTTTCGAAATTTCAAAGCATGAGTATGCTAACCAAAGTATCTCAAGCAAGATCTGAAATCTCCTTCCACCTTTCTCACACCCCAATAATATGAGAAAATGCAACTCGAGTGAAGGAAGCAGGAACTCTTTCTGCCTTGCAAGTCCAAATTGTATTTCCCAATTCGATCATTGACACCTGAGCCTACCACCCCTAAGGTGATGTTAACTCATTGTCAATTGAATCTACCATCAACATGAATAGAACTCGCTATGTGCAATCCAATGATGCCTCAATAATATGAGAAACAACACTGGGGTCACTACGCATACAACCTTACTCTTTCGGGAAGCAAAGATCTCGATCCATGTGCGCATGTACGTCAAAGCTATGACTCCGCATTGGTGTCTTCGCCGTTAAATTCATGACGATGGAACCCTTCGCCTTGACGGTAGACCATGGATGTCATCTTATAATCCTCCATATCTCATGCAAATTTTTATTACTAATTTAGAATCATATTCTTATGATTAACCATTCCAAGGAAAATCCAGTCCTATTAAATATAGAGTGTGTATTTTAATTGGATTATATCAATTTAATCATATTAAACTAATTACTGATCCAATGCAACAAACAAATACTATATAGTATACACCCACACATAGTACAAATTAATTATTTATCACACTATTGAAGAATATCTTCAATATTATTTATTTCTTTAAAACAATTAATTATTATTGTACACTATTGTAACAAAATCTAGATCATTGATTGGGATTAGGAGTACATCCTAGCCATCCAATTTTGTATTAGAGACGGGCCAACCCTAGGCTCTTCTCTAAAATAATTCAACACACAAATTGGAGCAAAAAATCTCTCTCTCCCTCTCTATACATGTCCATAGGTTGTTCATATCAACCCCAAGTGGTCGTCCGCTTTAGAATTTATGGAGAGCATCATTGTTGTCGCGTTGCTGTTATGTTGTCGGATCGGTTGCTCATGGATCTTCATCTTATTTAGTGCTTTGTGCTCATGAGGAAGATGACAACTTTCATAATGACGAAATCAAGAGGTTCTTGGTTCGGATCGTCACCAAAGATTACGGGGAGCATGCATCTCATCCACGCACCTGCAAATGTTGTGTACGTCGGATCGAACTTGAGACATGAGGTCTCTTCATTTAGAGACATAGGGATCGCGATCACGATACAAGAAGTAACCCTAATACTTGTTTGTGTCAAGATGAAATAGCATGGCAATGGTTCACATGCCATGTGGTTACATAGAAATTTTTTTAATTTTTGCTGCCCAATTAACTAGTATGATTAGTCGATTTAGATCGCATACGATGTAATCTCCATGCTTCCGTTATGTGTGAATCAATTTTATATTAAATAGACTCTCTTCAAGTGGTATCATATCCTTGGTCAAAGACTCAAAGGTCTTGGATGTGATCCAAATCCTAAGGGAAGAAGGTTTTAGATATCAGATGCGTGAGACTCAAAGGTCTTGGATGTGATCCAAACCCTAAGGGAACAAGATTTTAGATATCGGATGCGTGAGGACTTGTTGTTTTTACATAGATGCTTTTTCGTATAGTTTTTTGCTAATATGAAAAATATATTATTTGTGCTTTATTTCAATGAATTTTTTGAATACTTAAATGTCTTTATAATATCTAAATATATCCTCAAAAGATTCAAATTTTTGGCATCAAACAAGCATTAATTTAAAATCAATAAGTTCCCGCAGTGTTGTTGTTTTTGCATGTAAACTCGGATCTATAAGTAAACCATTTTTAGTTACTGTTTTACATCATGAAATACATTAGAAACCCATTAAATATATTAAGAATTAAACCAGCGAACCGCTCAAATTTTTTTTCTCACGATTCTGACTCAGTTTTCCCTAGATATGTGATATTTAGTGGGAATGGGTCGGAAGATGATTGGATCATCTTGATGATGTTTTTTTAATAAATTTATCATTCAAAATAAACCACTAAAATTATGAATTTACCTTGATTAATTGTTGTATCACTTATTTAGAGAAATAATTTATAAACAACTTGATTGAATGAGTGCCTCATGTCAAACACTAAATTGGAAACTACAATTGTTGTAGTTCAATAATTTTCATGCAAAACAACTTGATTGCTTGATATGACTAGAAATTTAAGATCATTAAAAATATTTAAGATGCCTAAATTTTTGAATGATAATTATATAGTATCATGTTTATCATCAATTGCATATGATAGATAAAACCTCTTAGTACAAATAAACTCTATTATGTTGTTCTGAATTGGAATGGAGATGGTGTCTAGACTGGATATGTTGGCTTGGTTTCTTAATTAGCACCTTGAGGAGAGCCTACTTCCCAAATAGGGTGGCCGACCACTATGGAGACTTTCTCCATGTGGTCGTCCACTCCTATTAGGAGTGGAGCCTTCTCCTCTTTCCTAATTGATGAGATTCTCAATCTCATCATATTTTTCACATGTTGCAACACCTTTTGTTGCTTGAATTTTCATCAAAATAATTCCAAATGATTTTGTAACCATTCCAATCATGCCAGTGATATTTATGAATCATATTCATTCATCCAATATTAAATGTCATCACATTTTCGTTTGTAGTACAATGTGAATCCAATTCATATTTAATTTTATATTGTGAATCAAATCCACATTAACTTATAAATTATAAATCATATCTACAATTAAATATCTCTTATGATATTATGAATCATATTCATAATATTTATGAGTATTGTGGATAGAGCTATCCATGATAATTAAATCATATTTAGTTATCTTAATTGTCTCTACATATGTGCTTAAATAATGTGAATCGCATCCACGCTAATAATAATAATAATTAAATCCTATTTAATAATCAATTTTCCAATGTTTAGATATTGTCAACAATAGAATTATTCTTGAACTATTTCAAGAACAATGTGCCTTCTCCACAGATATTTGGAGATAAGGACATGGTAACTTTATAATCCATGTATAGTGACTTGGATAGTCAGATCTAATCTCATATCCATATATAAGAGACTTCTCATAAATGTTTGATCAAGTTAGACATAATATCCAATCTTTTGATTGCATATGAATCATATTCAGATAAATATCCAATATTTGGACTATAATCAGATAACCAGTCTACTGAGTGGAGTCACTAAAATCCAAACATGTTTCATCACTCCCTGGAAATGGAAGCATGATTGTTATATAATAGTTTAAGATCACATCACCATCGAGTATTCCTAATACCCGTACATCATGCATACTGGAAGATCTAGAATAAACAAGAAGGTTTAATCTTATTTGAATTGTCACCTTCAGTACTTTATCATTAAGTATCTCATTCGATCATTGGGAGTTGGTATCGATCATATACTTTCCAAAAGCATATAGCATACCTTCAAATCCTATCTTTTTTTTCCAAAATAAGATGACCAATGTTGAAATTTGGTTTATTCCAATATCTCATGAGTGAGCTCATGTCTTCTGGTTCAGTAGTGAAACTATATGATCCCTTTACGAGATCGTATTACTCATATGCCCTCGTATGCACACCAGCTCACCAGTATAGACCTTGATTAGGCCATCAACCTAATGGTCTGCTTAATTTATATACTTAGACATATAGTAATGCATCTATCTCCGATTAGAGGATGTGTGCCTATATGTAACAACATATGACATATGTCTTAGTTATCTCGATCTTGTTAAATCAACTCTTTGACCTAACTCATCCAACACCTTCGAATCTCTAATCTTGTGTAGAGGACTTGCATCAAGAGGTCGGTCAGATGTCAGCCTTTGGAGAAAGGATTGTCATCTCCTTCTCAGGATGGAGATCCCTTCTTGATAATCACTTAACGATGTGGTTGAATCCTCAACCTAACTATTTAGATATTCAACCCTACACCAGCCTTTATGATCCAACCTTTAGATCAATAGATGTATGATATCAAGATGATCATGGTACATAACCCTAATTGTACTAAGGGACCTATTATGAAACTATATTTTTCTTCCTTTCAGAGTAATGAGTGAATTGCAATAACTTTTATTGCATAATGGCTCGTTGTAGGTTGACATGTTTAACAATCACCAACATCCTTTACAGAGATGATATCCTTATCTTCATAAAATTCGATGAGCAAGTCATTCGGTGCCTTAAGTTTACATTGAAAGTTTTCTCTTTCTTCTCAGGTTTATTTATGAATAGAGAAAAGTCAACCATCCATTGTTTGAACTTTTTTGATCAAGAAGTGAACATGACCTCTGAAATCCTTGGCTAGGAAGTAAATGGAATTTCTATAAACTACCTTGGAACTCCACTCACTCCCAATTCCCTGAAGCTCACTGACTGGACACCAATCGTGGAAAAGATCGAGAAAAAGCTATCCCCTCTAGGGTCACCTTACTGAATTCATCCCTTACCTCATAGATAGATCACGAGTTTGCATCATGAAAGTAACCAAAGATATCATCTTGAGCATTGAGAAGATTCGACGACATTCCTCTGGAACAGAAATAACATGGATCGCAACAACCATGAGGCTAGATGGGGGTATATACATAGACCCAAATCTAATGATGGTTGAGGAAGTCAAAATCTTGAACTTCTAAATCAAGCCCTTTTTAACTAAATCTTGCATTAAAATTCAAGAAAACCCAACCTCCTTGGGCGCTAGAATGATATGTGGTAGATGCCATAATATGAATCGGATTCCAATTGATGCTCACCCGAACCCCCAAGACTCGCCCTTTTGCTGATATGTTAAAATTGGAAGAACCGCCTTTTTGATTGACTAAAGATCTATACATCACCCTCTCCCATGAAGGATAAGGTGAAAAATTACACCCTAGTTTTTGGTCCAAACCCTTCCACCCAAGGGTTTCCTTCTTCTTTTGGTCTCTTCGTCATGAGAAACCCATAACTTAAGACAATATCCTCTTCTAAACTAAGCCTATTACAAATGCGTGCCTCTTATGCGTGACCAATGCTGAAACACTCAACCACATTGCTCATATACTTTAAATGTATTAGCATTTCTGATATTACTCCCATAAGATTGGGTTTAAAAAGTTTCTTTGATAAGCATGATTTACTACTATTAACTATCAAGTGTGCATCAATCTAGTGGTTGATTTGGAAGGAACAATGTACGAAAATTTGTCAAGGCACTTCCAAACCACCTTTAGTGATTGCTAGAGAAGCATCCGTTATGTTTGATAACCTATTTGAAAACATAAAAAACTCCATTTATATAATTACCTCCACAGGTTTTGATTTTTATCTTGCAGCAATGAATTGATGAGCTCCACTAGCCATTGTAAATGCACCCATTGTCAGTGCGCTACCAAAAGCTAAAAAGGCATGGATGAATGCTCCAACTTGCCCATTCGCACTCTGTTGCTAACCGCGCCCGTTAAAGTTTCTGATCGTTTCTTTGCTAAGAGCATTACCCTTTTTTCTTACCGTCTCCGTGGAGGTGTTTCCAGTTGTACTAGATACTAAACCTCCATGGATTATCTAACTGCTTATTTTGGTTGCACTCTGTGCCGGTAGCCGTGTGAGGCTCCACGAACTTTATCCCTCTGTGCTGGGTAGCTTGCTACCTTTTTTGATGAATCGAATTGTAGTCATTTTTTTCAAAAAAAAGAAGCCATTCTATTATGATTAGTGAAAATACCCCATTCTTTGTTTTACATCTTGATTAGTTATCTTTTAATCCTAACCCCCGTGCATTTGAATGTGTATGCTTCCTTCATTACTCTAGATCTGGACTGCGCAAATTAGATCCAAGATTCACAAAGTGCATCTTTCTCAATTATTCTGTCACGCAGAACGGGTACAAATGCTATATCACGTGGTGTGTCATCTGCACGTCAGCAAGGATGTCACATTCCTTGAAACAGAATCCTACTATCCTAATTTTCCTGTGGAGGAATCTGTTAGTAAGAATGTTGAGGAAAATGGATAAGGAATTTACTTCCTTGATGAGACACAAGAGATGGTCCATATGAAGGCACTACGCAAAATAGGGACAATGATAATGGCGATAGAAATAGATTATTTGAACAAATATATGTAAGATGGGATAAATTGTTAAACTTGAAGATGAGATCACATCAAAACATAATCCCAATATCTCCTCGGATACCCATGTCAACTTTTAAGGGATTATCTATCCCATGGCATTTTTTGATGCTTAATGATCTCCCTATTTGAGTGAGAAGTATTGTTGGAATGATAAATCTTCCCATCATTATCCTATAGACAACTTTGTTTCTTGCTCAAGGGTGAGACCAAGCTATAAATATTTAATTACATCACCGAATTCATAGCATCCCCAGAAAAAAGAAATGGATGTGCTGGTATAAAATGACGCTTAAGATGTTGTTGATACTTAAACAATGCTCATTTGGCTGCTTAAATAGGTCTACGTAATCAAGTATACAACTGATGAAAAAATTGATAAATTCAAGACTCGATTAGTGGTCAGAGGATATAGTCAGAAATATAAGATTGACTATCTCGAGATCCTTGCTTCCATAGCAAAGGTGAACACCATTAGAGTTTGTCATTTGCTAAGCTATTCAGTTTCCTGGAAAATATATTAATTAGAGGTGAAAATTGTCTTCTTAAATGGTGATCTTAAGGAGGACATGTATATCAGGATGCCCCCGTGTATAAGAATAGGGAAATGTATTCCAGGTTAAAAGGGGCTATGAGCGAGGCTATCTCTTTGAGCTTGGTTTGAACGGCTTGAAGTTTTCATGGTATAAAATAGTTACACTCACGAATGGAGATGGAACTCTATTCATTAAAATGAATGATACAAAAAGATATATTCTTTTAGTCTACATTGATGACATGATTCTCACATGTGACGATGATGACAACTTAAATAGAATAATAAAGATGATTCTTGCAACTAAATTTGAACTGGAAATTCTAGGAAGCTAAAGTACTTTTTTAGTATTGAGGTGGCTTGTTCTCCATAGGATGTGTGTGCCTGAATCAATGTAAATATTCTCTTAAATTGTTAAAAATACTACCGCATGATGGATGCAAACTAGTCACTACCCTATGGATGCAAATCATAAATTGAGCAAAGATGAAGATGAACTTCTTGATGATGTCTGGAAAGGATTATATCATATGTTAGAAGGAAAAAATCTACCTACTCTCATTAGGCCTGATAACACATATAACACATTAATACTATATATTTTGATGTTGGGAAATGAATAATACAAAATATTTTAATGTTTGAACAAAATAAGAAAGATGGAAAAAAATTTCGTGCTTGGATGAAAAGCAATTTGTAACAAATAAACTCTTAAGGCTGTTTTCCAGTTCTACTAAATGACAAAAAACAAAAGAAGGATAATTACATTACATATTAAGATATCATTCCGAATCTGCCCTCGACATGAAAATCCATATTGTTTCGCATTATAATCACGGTTCATCAATCAACACAGATCAAAGAGACAAGTACAATTTTGGTGGTTACATGTCATAGAGAAAGATAGCTATATGAACATGGGTAGAACATGACACTGATTACGAAAGAGCATGGGTACTGGACGTCAGAGTTGACGCCCATGGAGCTTGTCTGATTTATTCAATCTGCACGAATTTGCACGAACTATTTCTGCCCCCATACACATGTGGGAGATCTATCTGTGTATTTTATACAAGGGATTTTTCTTTGTGGAATATTGCTTGCTTACAAGTGCACTAATAAAAATATACAATCAAACAAAGCATCTATTATGCCCAAAAAAATGCACCTCGACAGCGAGTAGCACATCTAATCTGAGACTGTCAACAGCTTAACTTTGGATCACAAGGAGCATGGATATGTACATGAACTTCACTATGGATATCCAGGGCATCTTTGATGCCCCACAAAGAAACAAAGATAAAAGCATCCAGGGCTTTCTGGAGCTTTTTCCACAAGTGGTGATATCAATAAGAGAACAAAAACCAATATATATAAATAAACTCTAGAAAGCAAAAAACTTTCCGCCATTTCAACCCTGGTGAGACGTGCCTTTTATGCAAATGATTGTTCAATTGCTTTTCTGAATGTCTTTGCCATTTCTTCTAGCTGTTACTGATTGATTCTTATGGAATGAAGGATACAAGAGAAACCATCACAGACTACCTGCTAATCTTACAGCGGGTTCGCGCCACCTTCAGGCGAAGCCTGCCCATTGATTTCGTTTGGCTGCTAGATGAAGGGCTGCTTAGTTCTCGTCTCAGAAGGATGACAACAGCGATCATGCATGAGAAGGAACGATTTTGCATTACTGGACTTACAGCCTCAGTAATAACTACGGTGGCTAACAAACTCCAATTACTGTGATTAGTGGTTGGTTGTGGTTGATGACCCTTTGGAGAAGCATCATTCTGATGCCTTCGATATTCAGTTAATGTTTGTAAACATGACAGAAAATGTTAATCTGTGGTATAAAAAATTAGTTGTCCAGAACTTTTGGAAATGTGATCAGGTGTCTCATCTCCTCCGTTCAAAAATACTAAAGAAAAGCATCAAGGATGATATATGTCCAAAGCATCATTCACTAATACTATATTAATCTCAACAATCAGGAAAGAAGTCTCCTAGTGTCACTCTTCAACCCACTGGTGGGCGTGAAATTCAAATGAACTTATCTCCAAGACTAGATTAAAAGGTTGAATAGAACACGTTAGCACACAGAGTACCCCAAACTTGCAAGGTAAAATTGAGATGCGGAGGCCCAGAAATAAATTGAAACTATGGACGGTTGATGGGACTTGAGCTGAATTTTTTTTCCTTTTTTCCACATTTCACAGTTTTAATAAGAAAGCATACAAAAACTGTACAATGAGACGAGTAAGCTAGGAACATGTTCTAGATGCAAACCTGCTTCTATATCAGAGAATTGATGCACAAAATTGCTACCATGAGGTGGTAATAAACACGAGGAAATCTCAGCCAAAGTGTGCACAAAACGTGGAAGACTTCTAATTACGCGAACCAATCTTTCTAAGAACAATGTGAATCCACCTTGATAACTCGTGTGTTGTAAGATCCACAGAAACCACACTTGTGATATAGCCAGTGAAAGCGAGCAGTTCCCTTCTTGTTGCAGTCATTGCAGAGTATATCCTGTATCAAAAACTTGTAGATTTATGCCAAAGCTCTAATTCACAAATAAAACGGCAATTTCCCCATATTTTGCAAAATGGACTTATTCAATTAGGCTTAGGCGACGGTTATCCTTTATTTGTTGGCAGCAGAAAACTTGAAACTTGCAGTTGTAATTTAACAATTTGATGTGTGATTTAAGTGCAAGGTTGTGTGCTCGAAGGTATAGTTATAATGTAAATACACCATGGCACATCCAATTAATTTCATTCTTTTTCAACCAACGTATTCATCCCCATCTGAGAAGGAGAGAGTAAATAGCACTTTTTCCATCAAATTGATATCTATAGTTCTATATCTTTTCTTGAATAAAAAATGCTCCATGGCTGGTTTTCCACTTATAAGACATCCATTCCTATAAAAATCAACATTTAGACAAGGAGATCCAAATCCCAAGATTCCCAACAAAGTTAACTTGACCGAAATCAGACAGAAGTGGACGTTTTTTCCCCCATAATAAAAACTGCACAGTTTTGTTCCCTCCAAACATAACCATCAACTACTAAATAAGCTAGATCTTGTCCAATAATTCCAACGGCTTCTAACTTGAGGCCTGCATAAGAAAAGATCATGTTCACTAATCCAAATTTTCTACTCCTAACATTCCAGTACGGTCCACCATCAACTAATATAATCCTTTAACCCGGGTTATGGATTAGTTGCACACATGTGCCCAAAACACAATGAATACTGATCTCATGCAACATGTGCTTTTCAAGGGTATGTTTATCACATATTGTATTTACTCTATTGATTGATAAACATCCATCCTAGCACTTAAATTTCTTTTAACATCCTCTTATACTCGAAATTCAATTAGGAAAGTTCGCTAAAGAGTACAGGTTAATGGGGAAGTAAAAGATTATTGATATAGGTCATATCTTTTTATCATATTAACTGTTAGAGTTTTTCTTGTAATATATTTATTTTATTATGTTCTCCTATAAACGAGAACGGGTTCATTAGTTAATAGAAGAGATATTTACACTCATAGTCCTCTATACTTTTATAACGACACGTTGAACCATCCATGATTTAGAATTACAAGTAGAATTTTGGATAGGTGTTACCTAGTACATGACATGTCCTGTGTTAATTAACTTCTATTATTCTTGTTTATTATCTTTTTTAAAGCAATTTTGTCTGTTATCTTTGGCGGTTTCCATTAATAATTAACAGATTTACCCCTAATTGTGACTCATATTTCTTCATTCCTACTCTGCCCACACCTCGACCTTTCTCCGCCTCGCGGATTCCTTATTCCCCATCGGAATTTTCCACAGCAAAAGGACAAGAAGGAGCTCCTCCAATGATGTTTGGATTTACAGAGAAGAAAATATGAACAAAAAAACAAATCGACATCAGCGATTACCAAACACCAAGAATCCTTCATGATTCTGAAAAAAATAGTCCCCATAGCAGATCCCATCCTCATCATCCCAGGGCACCCCCAATGGCTCAACGTCACTGGTCTTCTCCTCCAGCCATGCGCGATGCTACTGCTCTTCGTGGCTGCAAGACACCAAATCTTCTCCATAGCCGCAAGCTCCGGTCAGCTGGCGGCCCAACGTCATAAGACCTCCACCGCCAACTCGAGGGAGATCTACGAGAAAGATGGTGGGCATCATCCCAACGCAGTCTTATCTTTTTTCTCTCCATTGTGATGCGAAGGGGAGAGCAGGGCGGAGGGAAGGCGGAGGGAGAGGAGGTTATGCACTTTGGGCTGCATGTTGAACGACACCGGACATGGGGTGTAAGAGGATCGGCCTACGAGCAAGGTCCGTTGGAGGGAGAATGCTAAGGAGGTGACTCCTTTCTCAAATATGGCGAGCAGTACAGCGCGGAGGAGGAACGAATAGTCATTTTTTAAAGAAAAAAAGGGTAAGACATCAAGAAGACAACTATGCAAGAATTTTTTTATATTCACGGCGAGTATAAAGGAATTACAATGCCCAAAAGAACTTAAGCCTTTTTTAAAAAGAAAAAAAGGGCCTCCACCATATAAATGTGTGCCCAAGGACTTTAAGCTATTGGCATGCTCAATAACATTTTCCACGTATGCTCTTTCACCTTAGAAAACACATCCATTCCGAGCAATATACAAGGACCGCAAATTAGCAGCTACCCAAACTTTGGTAGGGCTATTCCTGCGGCCAAGAGTGCCGAAGGACACCCAAAGTAATCCCAATCCTCTATCGACACCCTTTCCACATGAGTCATAGCCTAGACCTCCTTACCAACATGCATCAAAAGAATAAATGCTTTACACTCTCCTCCGTCGAACAATGCTCATAGGTGCTGACACATCCAGAAAAGAAGTTTGATCTTCTCTCACCCGCCAGTAGGCGGTCCCTCCTCATCAGCCAAATATAGAACCACACCCGCAATGGAATCTTCCAAATCCAAAGGTTAGCAAACTGATCAGAAGCAATCCCCAGGTCTAAAATCTCCCTCTCATAGAAAGCTATATAGGTCTTCCGCACAGTGAACCGACCTTAGACCATGACCAGTGGTCAACAATGTCATTCAGCTCGCCCCCAACTAGTAAGGCCTCCGACAATTCCAAGAGTTCCGCAAAACACTGATCAGACAACCTAGCACGAAACTGTAGCATCCAGCTCTCGCCCTCCCAGCAATCCTCGACGGAACACTCCTTGACAGCAACAAAGGCAAAAAGATGCGAAAATCAATCCCGCAAAGGACCCTGCCAAGTCCAATCATCACTCCAGAAACGGAAACCATTGCTATCACCTAAGACAGGCTTCATGAGCGGAACAATATGCAACAACATCGAACAAATACCCTTCCAGAAATTGGAGGGGAAGCGCACATCAGCTCCTTGTGACGATGGATCCATAGATAACCTATATATGGAACGAAACATCCTGCACAGCAAGTCAGAACCTCCTCCCCAAATTTGTCACCCATTTTGCCAATAGTGTGTGCCTCATCGTCTCCAAGCTTCAGATCCCCGACCCATCATCTTCTTTTGCAAGCATCAACGTGTTCCAAGGGGAGGAGAGGGGGAGGCCTTGGAGGTGGTATTGGTGGCAGTAGAGGTAGAGGGAGGGGAGGCACTGGGGAGGAGGAAGTGGGGAGAGAAGATCGAATACGGCAAAGGCGGAGAAGCAGTCAACGGGGATCACGAGGAGATCAAAGATGGTGGTGACGAGGATCTATGGAGGTGGATGATATTGGCCATTTGCTCTTTTTTGTGATTGTATATAGAATCTTGGGCCAGGGTAAAGTGGGTGAAAGTCTCGATAGAGGACTTCTAGATAAGCTTGGATAACATGATTTGACTTTCTACAATTGAGAGATCGAAGCCATTTCCTTTGCTTTTTCCTATTTGGCTAGTAAGGGATGCTTTGACTTTTCGCAAGAAGAGCATTTATTTTGAGAATGTGTTTCCCCCACTTCGTGCATGGACTATAGTCAATGTATTTGCAACTTCTACCCTTGTGATTAATGGAGTTTTTTAACTCTATACTCTAACTCAATGTTGTCATGTGTCATGGCTCTGTACTCTGACTCAGCACTAGATCTAGCAACCACAGTCTGCTTCTTGTTCTCCCATGGCACCAAAAAGCACCCTTTGAATACTGCAAAATCAGAGATAGACTTCATATCTTTCGGGCATCCTGCATAATCTACATCTGCACACGTCGTGATGGCAAGAGATGTCTCTCTACTAAAAAATAATCATGTACTTGGAGAAGACTTCAGATACCTCAAGATCATGTGAACCGCACCATACGGGCATGTCTCGACTGCTCCATAAATTGGCTAACTTTGCTCACAACAAAGGAGACATCTGGCTTGGTAATAATCACGTACACAAGGAAGGAGATATTTAGCTGATAATGGTCACATAGAGGAGCTTCCTAACAAGCTCCATCTATATGTGTGTGTCCACCTCCTTTATATTATCGTTATATAACTTCATGCTGGGATCCATGGGAGTAGTGGCAGGACTCTAATCTGCCATACATGTCTCTGAAGAAGATCTATAGCATACTTCCTTTGGGTCATCACAAGATCCTGTTGGTTCCTGACAAACTCATGCCATATGAAGTATCATAATTCGTCAAGGTCCTTAGAGACAACATATCGTCCAGGAAACTCCTTAGATGCACTAATATAATGTAAGGCATCTCATGTAACAATGATATCATCGACATAGACCAAAATGAAATACCTCTCTTAGTCCTCTGAACAAACAGTAAATGCAGTCAATTTCATGATGCCCTTATGTTCTATCAAGTCTAAGAGCTTCTGGAACCATGCTCGGGGACTCTGTTTAAGTCCATAGATAGCCTTATGAAGTCTACACACCTTCTGACACTTCCCCTCAGCAGCTAACTCAGGCAGTTGTTGCATATACACCTTTAAAAGATCACTGTATAGAAAAGCATTCTTCGCATCCAGCTGAGACAATGACTAGTCCCGTACCACAACAACGAAAAGGAGGATCTAAAGGATAGAAATGTGTCATGATAGTCCGTCCTACAAATCCGGTGAACCCATGAGCAACAAGCCTAGCCTTGTAGCGATCAACACTGCCATCTGCATGGTGCTTCATTGTAAATATCCATTTTCAACCACCCATGTATGCCCCTTTAGGGGCAGTAGTAACCAAGTTCCATGTGCCATAGGACTGGAGCATTGTCATCCCTTCCTCCATAGCAAGATGCCACCGACTGTCTCCATAGCCTCCTCATATGTTCACGGAATCTCCACAACTGAGAGACCCATGACAAACCTCCTAAAAGCCGATGAAAGATGCCCTAAAGAGACATGGGTAGTAAGAGAATATGTAACACACGTACGCCTCCACTTCCGGCGAGCAATGAGTTGATTCATATCCTCTAAATAATCTGTAACCTAAGGTATTATATACGCAACCTACAAAGTGGCATGCGATACAGAAAAATCATCAGTTCCATCAGTAGAAACCAAATACTCAGAATTTACCTGGAGCATAATGGATGATGGGGAAGGCACATGGGCAAGTGGGGTACAGTCGACTGCATGCGGATGAAAAGGTAAGTGTCGAGCCACAAGAGTAGGCATCATAGGAGGAGGCGGAGGTGTTGTAGGAACCATAGGTGGAGGTGGAGGTGGTGGAGGTGGTTGTGGAGGTGGTGGAGGTGATGGTGGTGTTGGAGGAATCATAGGTGGAGGTGATGGTGGTGTAGGAGGGATGTAAACCTCCTCACTAGACTCAGACAAGGTCATTCGTTCATCTGTAGAAAAAAATACATGACCGACTCAAAGAGGGTGACATCAGCACTAATGCAGTACTTTCTCTAATCGGATCAAAGCACCAGTATCCCTTCTGTATCCGGAAGAAGCCCATAAAGACACATTTGACATCTTTAGGAGAAAGCTTGTTACGGCCAGGAGTCAGATGGTGGATAAATGCCACATAGTCAAATTACGCAGTGTTAGAGAAAAAAGATTTTATCAGGAAATGCAATCGAAAAAAGAACCTTCTCTTCTAACACAAAGGACGGCATTCGGTGACCAAATAGCAAGTAGTAAGAACCGCATCATACCATAAAGGAAGGAGAGCACGACTCTGAACAAGGAGGGTCCTGATCACATCAAGAAGATGATGGTATTTGTGTTCAGCAACATCATTCTGCTAAGAGATTTATATACAAGATGTCTAGCGTATAATGCCAAGAGACCTGAAGAACAGAGAAAGATGTGTAGTGCAAAACTCGAAGGCACTATCAAAGTGAACATTACTAAACATCGACAGAAAAATATTCTTTATTTCACAAATAAAAGATTGGATAACAGACCCAATCTCAGGCTTTTTTTCAAAAGGAAAAACCCACAAAAGAATGAAAAAACCATCAACCGCTACAAGATGAAACATGTGCCCCTAATGGATAAGGACTCAACTAGGTTCCCAAATATCAAAATGAACCACTTCAAATAAAGTACTGCTATTACAACTCTGAAGACCAAGAGAACAAGATCGGTAATGCTTCCCAACCTGACAAGCCTCGTAGTACTGAAAGGAATCCGCGGAATCCGCGGAAGGACTCTATACAACTTCTGCAAAGGAAGGTGACCAAATCGAAGATGCCACGTGTAAAGGGAGACTGACCCAGTGGGAATGGAAGAAGCACCATTATAAGGAGACTGGACAAGTCTGTAGAAACGCCCGTATTTCATAGAAAAATCAGGTGCATGAAAAACATTTTGCAGATACACAGATTGTGCCAAAAGAATCTCCCATTGTCATGTAATGGAGAAGTGTATGCCACATGCAATAACGGATATGCTTGGATGAACTAATATGTATGACAAGAACTCAACTCGGTCACTACAGAGATGATGAGATGCAACTGTATCCATGATCCACTCAGAGTTGTCTGCCATGTGACAACTAGTAAGGGCATATGTTATACCTGAAGTGTTAGCAGAGGCTGACGAAGCAAAGGGCTGGCAGTAGGAGTCATGATCTCCCTCAAGTGGGAGTCATGATTATCATACTTCTGCTCAGCAGAAGTGGCAGGTGTAACAGAAGCCTCCATCTGCTCTGTGACACGTGCAGACCAAGGAAAATCATGCTTCTAATAGCATGTGTCCTCGGAGTGGCCAAAACGGTGACAATAGTTGCAAGGCTGGTCTTGGCACCCCCACCTCTACTATAAGCAACACGGCCTCTAAAATGAGCAGCACCTACTCCGTTGCGAGATACAACCATAACAGATGAGGTCTAAGTGGAGGCGGGAAGAGGAACTGTATCCTACTCAGCCTGTTATATGCCTCTTCCATAGGAGAATGTGTCCGCGAACAATTGATTCCAAGCGACATCGTACTCAGGGTCAAGAGCCACTAGGAAAACTCCAACCATGGCAGTGTTCCTATATACTTTCTACTGCTCTGGGAAGCTGTCAGAGGAATAAAACTATCAGACTTCTCAAACATGCCCCTGAGAGACGAATAGAAAGTGTGAAGAGGACGGTCATTATGTTAGTCTGTAAAGATGTCATACTTGATACTTGGGCAACAATATCTTCATCTCATTCCTTGCCTGAGAATAGGTAGAGGCGAGGAAGTCCCTCATTGCCTTGGACGTATGCTGATCCAAAATATCATTGGTTATCTCCGTGGTGAGAGTACCCAATAGCCAAAAACGTGCATACACATCATCTTGCTCCCAAGAGACGTTAACCACAGTCTTGTTGGCCAGCTCATCCTGTGTCAAACTTCTTCCCATTGCACTGCATAAGACTCAAGAATTGCATGGCTCATAGCTTATAATTGGTCCCATCCATCTTGATGATAGACACCAGACCTTTGAAGATGTTCGAAGATAATAGATAGACCTTGTTTTCTAACATGATGACAAAGAAGTCAGGAAGGAACGTAATTGGAGTTGTACATTGATAAAAATATGTCTATACAATTAAATGGGGAATTGGTTGTATGTGCAGATTTATGCCATAACCGTTCCCATCAACCACAAACATGCTTTAGGACCTACGGATGATCTAGATAACTGATCTCACAATAACCAATCCAAAATCAAGCTGTTTTGAGACCACGGGAGGTGCAATGGCGAGATAGGAGACCAACGGTGCCCTAGAGGGGCCTATGGCGGTGCCACTGGTCCTAACAACACTGATAGGCGAGTAGAACAATGACTAGAGGCCGCTTGGGCGACACTAGGAGGTGCAAGGTGATGTTGGGAGGTCGTGGAGATGCCGAGCATGGAAGGTTGTATCCCGATATATCGGCGATATATCACCGATATATCGATATCGACATGGGACCGATATCGAAATCGATATATCGATATATCCGATTTCAAGCATTTTCTTCAGAAAGATTCCAAGATATAGCGATATATCGGCGATATATCGCCGATATATCGATATCGACACGATATCGAAACGATGTCGATATCGATATGTCCTTCCATGATGCCGAGTGGCAGCGATGAGAGGAGGGGACTGGCGTTGGGGTTGGGACGAGTAGGCTCAAGCTCTGATCTAAGATTGTCGCTCTGATATCATGTGGAGATAAAAATATTGCTTGATTATGAAAGGAGCCATAGGGTTCTATTATAGAGAGAGGAGAAATCTTAAAGGAAAATTATATAATAGAGAAGAAAGTAACAGAAAATACATAATAAATAAGAAAAGATAAAAATAACTCTCAACAACCATCTACAAGGCGGTTGTCCAGATTTATGTAATAAAACTCCTAATAGAATGAAGGTATTGAGATGAGAACTAGGTTGATGTTTTACCCGGAATCATTAGCTTTAAGAATGGACAATGATTTAACCTTACATGATAAAGAATAGAAGGATAATTACAGAGGTATTATTGTGGTAGGTTGTTCCGTCCTTAACAAAAAGACACCTGTACGTGACCCAGAAAATAAATTGACTAATGGAACCTTAATGGTAGGATCAGACAAATCAGCTAGTGCATTAAAACATTTCAAATTTCTTAAGCGACATTGAACTGTTGGGAAAAATAGAAGAAGTGTTTATTCCATCAGCCCTAGGCTCTCTTATATAGGAGAGTAGCATATGGGTAAATTACATAAAGCATACGGCAGAAAAGAAAAATAACAGAGAAATACAAAGTAAACTAATATATGTTTACACTCCCCCTCAAGATGGAGCATAGATGTCAATCATGCTCAGCTTGGACGCACACTTCTGAAATGGGCCTCGTAGTAATGCCTTGGTGAATATATCTGCAGTTTGATTCTTTGAACTAACATGGGATGTAGCAATGAATCCCTTCTGAATCATGTCACGTATGAAGTGACAGTCAACCTCAATGTGCTTGGTTCGTTCATGGAATGCTGGATTGTTTGCAATGAACAAGGATGCATGATTGTCACATTCTAAGGTCATAGGAAGTGGGACTTCTATACATAGATCTGTAAGCACAGCCTTTACCCACATCATTTCTGTGCTAACCTGAGCCATAGCCCTATATTCAGATTCAGCACTAGACCTGGCTACCACAGTTTGTTTCTTGCTCCTCCATGAGATTAGAGAATCTCCAACGTAAACCGCAAACCCAGAGGTGGAATTCCTGTCCTTGGGACAACCTGCATAGTCTGCATCTGCACATGCTGAGATAGAGATCACCTTGCCTTTCTTGAATAGCAAACCCGCACCTGGAGATGATTTGAGGTACCTGAGTATCATATATATAGCATCCATATGAACCTGACGTGGTTGCTCCATGAACTGGCTCACACGACTCACTGCAAAGGATATATCGGGCCTAGTGATCGTGACATACAACAATTTGCCCATCAGTTCTCTGTATCTTCTCATGTCCACCTCCTCTGTATCATCGTCATATAGCTTCATGCTGGGGTCCATTGGTGTTGTAGCAGGCCGGCACCCAAGCATTCCTCTTTCACTCAACAGATCCGTAACATATTTTCTCTGCGACATTACTAGCCCATACGGATTTCTGGCAAAATCCAGCCCCAGAAAATATCTAAGGACTCCAAGATCCTTAGTAACAAATTCGCTGCCCAGCTTTTCTTTCGCCTTATTTATTCCTTGTGCATCATCTCCTGTAATCAAGATGTCATCTACATAAACCATGATTGCAATAATACCTCTTGAAGTCTTCTGTACAAACAAGGAATGATCAGCATTAGAGCGTTTGTATCCCTGTTTTTCAAAGAGGTCTGAGAGCTTCTGAAACCATGCTCCGGGGCTCTGCTTAAGGCCATAGATAGCCTTATGAAGTATGCACACCTTGGAACACTCCCCCTCAACAGCAAAACCAGGTGGTTGTTGCATGTAGACTTCCTCCTGTAAGTCACCATATAAGAACGCATTCTTCACATCCAACTGATATAGCGGCCACTCACGAGTAACCGCAACTGACAGCAAGATCCGTAGGGTAGAATGACGGGCTACTGGCGAGAATGTATCAAGATAGTCCACCCCGTATGTCTGTGTAAAGCCACGAGCAACAAGGCGAGCCTTGTATCTATCAATACTGCCATCTGCATTCTGCTTGACTGTAAATACCTACTTGCAGCTCATTGGGGACACATCTGCAAGTATAGGAACCAGACTCCAAGTTCCTCTAGATTGAAGAGCTGTCATTTCTTCCTCCATTGCTAGACGCCATCTACTATCCTTCAGAGTGTCTTGGTAATTCCGTGGAATATCTATAGCTGAGAAGGCCACCACAAAGTTCCTGAAAACCCAGATAGTCGTTCAAATGACACAGAGGCTGCTAAAGGATATGTGGCGCAGCTCCTCTTCGATTTGCGTATAGCAATAGGAACATCTAAATCAGTCGTGTCCTCATCTGTCCTCTGCAACACATCCTGCTCAGAAACATCATTAGATCCATCAAGAGTAATATCTTCATAACATACCTTAGGCGAGCTAGGTGATGAGTCTTGACCATGAGCTAGAGTAGGCCTGCGGGTATAATGAAATGGTAGTGGTGAAACAGGGATAGTAATAGGAGGTGCATATGATGGTAAAGGAGCTGGTGGTGGTGGTGGTACTGGTGGTGGTGGTGTCACATAGATGGCATCGGTAGCAACTGGAGGTAGCTGCTGATCACCTGAGGATGAAAAATACATTACGGATTCAAAAAATGTAACATCTGCACTAACAAGATACCGCCTGCGCAATGGAACATAGCACTTGTACCCCTTTTGAGTTCTGGAGTACCCAACAAACACACACTTGACAGCCCTAGGAGAGAGCTTGTCAGTACCGGGAGACAACTGGTGAACAAAGGCAACCGAACCAAACACACGAGGAGACAGGGAAAATAGATCTTTACCAGGAAAGATAAGAGTGAAAGGAATCTTGTCACCTATGACGGATGACGACATACGATTGATTAGGTAGCACGCTGTAAGAACCGCATCACCCCAGTAAGAATAGGGAGCATTGCTCTGTATAAGAAGTGACCTGGTGACATCTAGTAAGTGGCGATGTTTTCTTTCAGCGATCCCATTCTGTTGGGAGGTATAGTCACAGGATGTCTGGTGGATAATCCCATGGGATGAGAAATAACTGGCTAGGACATGAGTACATAATTCCAGGGCATTATCACTTCTCACAATTTTTAACAGAAGTGGAGAAAACATTACAAATCTCATTAAGAAAATTGATAATAATATTCCCTGCTTCAGATTTATTCTTTAACAAAAACACCCATGACACACGAGAAAAGTCATCAACAATAACTATATAAAACATGTGTCCCTGATGATCAGGAACACGACTCGGACCCCAGATATCAATGTGAAATAACTCAAACTTGGAGGTACTACTCCGACACTAACGACTGGGAAATGTAGACCGATGATGCTTTCCCAACTGACAAGCCTCACATTGGATAGATGTGTGAGGCAGACCCTGGGGTAACACATGACGCAGCTTCTGAAGCGGTAGATGTCCAAAGCGCAGATGCCATAGCAGAGGTGATACAGATCCAGTAGGTAAGGATGAGGTTCCAGCAAAAGGAGGCTGACTGAGGCGATAGAGGCCTCCTTGCTCATAGCCACGACCAATCACGTTGCCCGTAAGGATGTCCTGAAAAACAAGAGAAGATGGATCAAAAATCGCCCGACATTGTAAATCCTTGGTAATTTGGCTGATAGATAACAAATTCATTGAAAAATCAGTTGCATGTAACACATTCTTCAGCTGCATAGAAGGTGTCAGTCTAATCTCCCCTTGACCAGTAATTGGGGAATGTGTGCCATTAGCAATGACCACTGTTCGACCTGGAGGGATATGTCTGTATCCTGTAAGTAGACTTTGATCGCCACATAGATGATGTGTGGCTCCAGAGTCCATAATCCATGCTAGAGTATCTGATCCACTACTAGAAAATGCAAGTGTTCTACCTGATGCATTGGTAGAGGCAGAGGCGGATGCAGCAGTGTCAGACTGGCTCTCAGTAGTATGTACTGGGCCGGATGGAGGAATAATGCCCCTTAGACGAGAAACTAGGTCATCAAAGCGCTGATCTAAAGAAGCAGCAGATGGAGGCTCTATCTGCTCAGCGACTCGTGCAGATGCAGGAAATCCATGCTTGGAGTAGCATGTGTCTTCAGAATGTCCGGTACGATGGCAGTAGGTACATGTTGGCCGAATTCGGCCTCCTCTGCCACGAGGACCACGGCCACGAGTATGATGGTGACCTCCACGACCTCTGTTGAAAGCTATAGCAGAAGCAGTCTGATTCGTAGTTGTAGAGGGAACAGTGATCCGGCTCAACCTGTGGAAGGCTTCCTCCATAGGAGGAATAGTGGAATCCGCCAAGATCTGAGATCGTGCTGCCTCATACTCAGGATCAAGGGCAGCAAGGAAAACTCCTACCATAGTAGCATTTCGGTAGGTCTTCTATTGCTCTGGTGTGGCAGTCAAGGGCATGAAGCTGTACAGCTTCTCGAACATTCCACGCAGAGAAGTGTAAAGTGAGTGTAGCGGGCGACCATTCTGCTTAATGGTGAATATGTCATGCTGGAGTTGCAGAATCTTTGTCTCATTCTTCGCTTGAGAGTATGTGGCTGCCAGAATATCCCACATGTCTTTAGCCGTGGGCTGATGAAGAATATCATTTGCAATCTCGATCGCCAAAGTTTCAGATAACCAGACTTTGGCGTATGCATCATCTGCCTCCATGAGGTATTGGCTCCAGTCTTCTCAGCAGGCTCTTTTTCGGTAAGAATGTGCTTCTTACCAGTTGACTTCATCATACTCATGAACTGCATTGCCCACAGTTCATAGTTCGTACCATCCATCTTTACAATAGGCGCTGGACCACGAAAGGCGCCTATAGATGGAATATCTGCCTTGCTTTCTGACATACTGGAAACAGAAGACTGGAGCGATTGACTGAAGATAAGATTGTCTACACTGACATAGACGGGTTTAGTTGCATGTGCAGACTTCAAGCAACCAAACCCATTTAGTTGACGGTGTGCGCTCTAGAGACGTGTAGGGCTGAATCAGGGGCACATACAAAGGAGCACACGCACAGGGCACTAAGGTGCGCGTTGAAGGGCACGCAGGTGCGCGCTGAAGGGCACGCAGGTGCGCGCTGAAGAGCGCACAGGAGCGCGTTGGAGGGCGCTCAGAGGCGCACGGGGGCGCGCTGGGGTGCGCTGGAGCGCGCTGGATGGCGCAAAGAGGCGTACAGGGGCGCGCTGGATGGCGCAAAGAGGCGTACAGGGGCGCGCTGGGACGCGCTGGATGGCGCGGAGGCGCAGGCGCGCAGACGCGGGGGCGCGCTGGCGCAGGCGCAGGGTCGCGCACCGCATGCACGGAGGCGCAGGTGCAGGCGCGGAGGCGCAGGGGCACGAGTAGGCGCCGGCGGCGGAGAGAGAGGCTCGCGGGTGGGGGGTAGGGATAGGGTTAGGGTTTCAAGAACTCCGGTCTAGGACCGTCGCTCTGATACCATGTTGGGAAAAATAGAAGAAGTGTTTATTCCATCAGCCCTAGGCTCTCTTATATAGGAGAGTAGCCTATGGGTAAATTACATAAAGCATACTGCAGAAAAGAAAAATAACAGAGAAATACAAAGTAAACTAATATATGTTTACATGAACTAAGGTCAAAGTTCATGAACTTCCATATACTTACACTTAATACTCATTTTCTACCTTTGTAGATTTAATGAAAATACAAAAATGAACAGTTTTCACTTGACATTTTGCATTCTAATATAGCAGGTAAAGAGAAGGAAAAACGCATGCCCAATTCTGCTGATTATTGAGGCTTGCAGCAAGAAAGTTAAATAAGATGTTAAGATATACCTGGCAGCGGTCCTTATATTCTTCTGGAAGTTGTTCAGTGGATAATAAAGCATCAAGCATGCCAAAGTATACCTGAACAACAATGGGTAAGCGGAAAAAAAAATGAAAAAAGGAATAAAAAACAAGTATCTGAACAAAGACGGGTAAAGTGGATAAAAGAATGAAAAGAAAACAAAACATATAATGGTCCAAGACAAACCCAAGCGTCAAGAGGCACGAAAATATTTTTCTCGTAGCCAATTTGAGACATTGATATAAAAATAATAAGGTTTCTTGAACAAAAGAATGTGCATAAAGAAAAACATAAGCGTCAAGAGGCACAAAAATATTTTTCCCGTATAAAATTTGAGACATTGATATAAAAATAATAAAGTTTCTTGAGCAAAAGAATGTGCATAAAGAGAATGGTTTCAGTTTTTGCTTACCCCCATTCCTTCCCCCGCCCACCCCCCCCCCCCCACCCCAAGACAAGGCTACGTATTTTTACAAGTTTGTCTTAAAGTATAACAAGATTTTTAGAAGCATTATTCGAGTACCTTTTTAAAAGACAGTATTTTTTGCAGTCAAACCTGTCTTCCATACAAAACCTACTTTAAAACCATGTTTTGCACGAAATTTACATTTAAGTTACAATTGTCACTTTTACAGCTTTCAAAAACTGTATAACTTTACTGTCTGCCCATATTGCCAAGACAAGCGCAGCCATTCTGGAAAATCCCCGTGCATGCATGTGTAACATTTATACGTGCATTCATATTTATCGTAACTAGAAACCATATGTGCTTTTCGTATATCAATCCCCCACAACAGGTATGGTTTAAAAGCTAGTCTTGAGGTGCCTGAGGTGTAAACACTTGATGGTAGACTCGTTGCATTTAAGCCTCGATCATGTCTACGGAGGCATATAGCTCACAAAACTAAGATGAGACTGGAGATGGTTGGGCAGAGGCCTTGATTGCACTGTTTAAAGACTTTTAGTTATTATTTGATTTTTCACTTGTAATAATTTAACAATAGAAGTGATTTTAAAAAGCTTTCACTATCAGTGAACATTGTGAATAACATGTTCTTCATAAAAAATTTATATAATATGTTTATCGAAAGCGTGATTTTTTAATTAAAAAATATTTTCCCTTCATATGTAAATATACTCTTAGTTTGAGGCATATAATTTCTTGAGCTATTAAATAAAAGTTACGTCTATCAATAGTATAGTAGTTCAATCTACATCCGATATATTCAGTTTTCCCTACAAATTAACATTTTTATTCATTTATTCAATTACTTTAACAAGGAGTTGGAATCCAGTTTTCTTTAATAGAAAGATTAAATCAGACTAATTATTTATGTTATTTTTTATTAAGCATGCCTAACATATATGCACTTCAGTTCTTAAAAGAATGACATAATCTGAGGCTTACACCTCAACCACCTCGATGCAAACTTCATACAGAAAAAGCGCCTCAATGTGCCTCTCGCAATTTGAAACAAGGATCATACACAACAAAAAAATAATAGCTATGCATTATATCTGTTTAATCACTGAAAAGCAGTAGAACAGAAGACGAGGTTCTAACCGCCATGTCTCCCAAGGATTTGCTGCATATTGGGCAGGTATATTGACTGCATGTATATGCCTAAGCCAAAAAGAAAGACAGCCAGTTTGATGTTGTTATGTTGAACAAAGGTGGGTATCATCAATGTGTTTGATGTTGGAAGATAAAAGAAAAGCTGTAAAACCTGAAAACAAGCAGAATGCATGAAATGTCCGCAAGGCAGAGCCCGAACAGCCGCACTGGATGTAAACAAAAAATCACAACAAATCGGACAATTCGTTTCAAGACCCTTCTCCCGACACTTGTGTTCAAGCAATTTCATCCCCAGACAGCAATTGCATGTCATACAGTGAAAGAAGTCTACACCGAGCCCTTTTCCAAGCCGGCATAAATTGCAAAATGGGCAATGGTATACAGTTCTGCAAGACAAAATGGAGCTTGTGATATCTGGCAATATCATTTTTTGTTACAATGTTGTTAGCATGAAAATAATCAGGACAAGAAAATCTTATGAAAGCATCTACAAAACGAATGATGGACCCAATTCTTTACCAAAAAAGAAAATCACTAGTACCAAGATAACATATAGAAATTCCATATCCACTTTTTCACACGATATCATGACCAATGGTGTTGCCTTGACCCCATTGCATAGGTAAGAACCACATCCTTTAATAATTTAATATCATTTTACCCCCATCTTCATCCCACGTGAATAAAATCCTTGATAACATATCCTTCTGGCCTGCCTATATAGATATTTCGTATTGGCCTTCAGCTTCTGATCAAAGACCCTGACCTAGGTAAGATAGACCAGGCTTTCCTAATTCAAAATCACAAAACCAACCCACTCAAGGAGCTATTCTTCAATCTGTTAAGGAGGATTCAATTGGCAAACTACAACCCTCGCCTATATTTTATTTTTAGCAAGAAATGGGTGATTGTAAGCTTCTATAAGAGAATCATCCAGAATAAATCAATGTGATCAGCCCTTTCTATGAATAATAAAAGGAATATTACATGAGATCAATAGTCATCTTGCATCATTAATGACTTCAAAACACATATGAGGTTTGAAAGGGATAATCCTGCACTTCATACATCATCTTCCAGGATCATGAAAAACTAGAGTATCATGAACAACATACTCAGTATAAAATCTACCAAGCTCATTTAAGATCAAGGGGTCCCCTTAAAGATCAAGATTTCCTATTGGGAGAATTGGAAGTTATGTTTGATTGACTTCACGAGCGATGTGTGAGAACGAGTGGAAAGGCACCGACGGCGCTCAGGGGGATTGCCGGCAACAAATCAGAGTTCTCGGAGGGATGAAGGTGGTTCCTTCCGGGGGAGGTGCTTGCGATGTGGAGGCTAGGGCAGCAAGCGGCTACCTGTCGTGACCCGGTACGATGTTTTGCGTGTGGGGGGAGCGGCCATCGCAGTTTCCGGTGCTCTCGGGGCCATGTGTGTGTCGCCTCGACAGCTCGTCGGGTTGCTTCACCGGAACCGATTAGGGGTGGTCTCTTGGTGGGGGTTTGCAGAAGGCCGGGAGGGGGTTGATAGATGCTATGGAGGATATTGGGGCAGTGGTGGGTCCAGAGTTTGTTGGGGATGCGATTGAGCTCGGCACGGATTCTGTATGCGTTAGGGATCTTGCAGACGGGGAGGCGAGGAGGCTGTTGGAGCTCTCCGAGGGGGGGGGGGGTGAATCCACTGGCGGACACCTCTGGCGAGGGATGGCATGGCCGAGGACGTGATGGCGGAGAAGCGGGTTTGGATCGGTGGTGTTCCTTTGTTGTGGAGGAGCCTGGATGTGGTGCGCGAGATGTTGGCATCGGTTCTTCAGGTCAAGGCAATCACCTCCGATGGGCTTCAGCGTGGACAACCCTCCGGCGTGTTGGCGGTGGACATCCATTGGGTACCTAACCCGAAACCACCTCATTTTAGAATCTGAAACCCGTCCTATTTCCTTTTGGACATGTTTGGGTTTTAACTTTACTACCTACGAGGGTATGGAAATGGGTTTGGAATTACCTTGTTGTTACCCGAATCTGAACCTGCCGCAAACCGAATAAAAAATAAATATAAATATATGTTTGTGTTGCATTTTAGTCAAACTCATTAAATCCATTTCGTATATAATAGGTATCGATCTACATATATATATATATATATATATCCAACTCAATTTCCTCCTCGCCATCCATTTATTCATATTCAACTATCTTTTTGTACCTTCAATAAATAAAAGTATATCTAGACCTTAACATTCCGTATGCATTGCACATCTTTGTGTACCACCATATTACATGATCTCCTTATGTTTGATCTATGTGTGAAAATCTTATGTACATTTCTGAATAGCTTAAAATTTTACTATGTCGAACATGTAGGTAACCATTGGGTGCATGGGTATCCATCAGGTATATGGGTACCCGCTAGATTACGCGCTTAATAAATGGGCGAGTATGGGTAGTGCTCTTATAGATGGGTACGGGTTTGGGAATATTGATACCCGCACCAAACATGACACACTGACATTCCTACTCCCAACCCATCAATGGACTCCCAAAACGCATTCCACTCAGCAATGCATGTCGCAGACCATACCTCCCATGAAACAAGACATAAAGAAGAGATGGCATGCATCCTCTTTTACCATCAAACAACACTCGTAGATGCTCACAATACTTGGGAAAATCCAGACCCTTCGCTCGACAGTCATTAATCGTTCCCTTCCCAAGGTTCAAATGAATAGTCGGACCCTTAGCGGAATTTCCACTGCCATATGTACTTGGACCGAATTGAGGCATTCCCAGGGTTGAAAGCAATGCCATGTATGCCTTCTTCATAGTACAGCACCCTTCCCCTCATGTCCAGTGATCTACAGGGGTAGAAAGGCTCCCAATAACATATTGGGCCTCCAGAAGCGTCAGAAACTAAGTAAACCAATGATTAGTCAATGCACAATGAAAACAAGGCAGTTGGTTGTCAGTCTTTGCATCCCTTACTATGCATTTTGCATTCAATGCAAGTGTAAAGAATCTATGGAACCTAGCAGTGAGCGCACCTTGGCCGGTCCAATCGTCAATCCAAAAATGAAAGCCCTCCCCATCTCCCAGGACTAGGTTTATATATGGGAACACATGCGGAAGAATCAAACAGGTGCTCCTCTAGAAGCTGGATGGTGCACTAACAACAATAATTTAAGATGACGGGTCCGTAGAAATGCCATATATAAAGCGTAACTATTCCTTAAATAGATCAGAGCCAACCCCCCACCCAAAAAGTTGAGTAACCCACTTAACCAAGAGAGCACCATCCATTTCCTCCAAAATTACGATCCCTAGTCCACCATCACCCCCACCATGCAACAAGGTTTTCCAACTCACTAGGGGCATCCCCCACACTTTTCCATCAAAAGCCCAAAAAATCTCTACATCAGTGCCTACAATCTCCCCTTCACCCCAACAAGAAGCAGATGCGTAGAGAGGAAAAACAACATGATAACTGACAGCGGTGCCTTTAGCAGAATGAGAAACCCCCAACCCCACCCCCATAGAAGTCGCACGCCAACTAGCCAACTTCCTCTACATCTCAAAAAAAAATCACAAGGGCTCAGTCCAAGTGTGTCAATCTACCTCCCACCAAGGTCAAGCCAAGGTATGGCAACGAGAGTGCGCCCCGAGGAGTCTGAAGGGTAGTCCGACATCTCCCACCTCCCTTCTGTCATTCCAGAAGGAACAAACACAGACTTCCAATCCCTGATATGCAGGCCAAAGATCTTCCCAAACTGTTCAAGGACAATGCCAACCCCCTCAGCAAACCCCACTTCTCCCTCCATGAAGAAAACAGTGTCATCTGCATATTAATGAATCGACACATGAATCTCACCAACAACAAAACTAGTCAGAAAGCCACCCTCGTTTGCTTTGACGGCAAGTCTCGTCAAAGCATCAGCAATAATAGCAACAATAGCAGTGATGGTTGTCTGGGAGGAGGCGGCTGATACCTGGGTGTGCATCACAGATCTGGCTTCTTTCTGGGACTCGATGGTGGCAAACAAGAACAGGGAGCGTAGGGAGTTGCTGCGGCCCTTGGCGACGGTTTGGGCAATTTGGCTTGGCCGAAATGACGCTATTTTTACAGGGCAGTGTTTTTACAAAGAGAATGTGCTGATACATTATACCCGTTTAGTTGATGACTGGTCGTTGATTTAGTTCCCTTTTTGGTATCGCGGTTGGTACCTTGTAAAGTTCCTTTTCTATTTTTCCTTTTAATATAATGCAAGGGCGGGCACCACTGAGTGTTTCCCCCTTTTTAGACTTCAAAAAAAACAATAGCAAAAATCAATGGTAAGCATGGGCGACCTTGCCTAACCCTACTCTGCAGCTAAAAGAAGCCCCCCTTTTGTGTGTCAATAACAAATATTACATAAAAGGAAGTCATAATACATCTCTGCATTCGATCAATCCACTCTTCACGAAAGCCTATGCAGTGAAGAGATGCCCAGATGAACCTCCAATCAATACGGTCATAAGCTTGGGAAAAATCAACTTTCCAACGGAAGCCCTTGGTCTTCCTCCATCTCTACTCAACAATAATCTCTGAGGCCCTCACCACCCCATCCATCATGAAACGACCTAATATAAAAGCCATATGTGCTTGATCAATGATGGAGATGAGAACCTGTCGCAACTGATTAGCCAACACATTTACTGCAATCAAATAAATGGCATTAGAAAGAGCAATATTATGCAAATCATTGGCCTTTCAGATCGTGCCCTTCTTATGCATAAGGAACAAAAGTGAGTTCCAAACGCTCAAAGCCTCAATTCGCCTTCTGTTGTTGCTCAACAACTTCCAGAGTCTCCGAACCCACCAAGTCCAAAAACTCCCTTAGAAACAATATCGGAAAACCATTCGGTCCCAGCAAGCTATTAGCATTCAACTCAGAAGTCATCCTTTGCACTTATGCTAGGAGGAAAGGACATGTCAACTCCTCTTGGAGCTTAGTCCATTGTGGAATATCTCTACACTGCCATTTGGCCCCACCACCAGGTACCTTCGATGAGATGATGATAATGGGTTGTGCACTGCCTCCTAGATGAATCGGTTCCCATCCACCTCCACACCATCCACTTCAATGGAATGTACCAAATTGAGCCATCCAGAATGGGTGTTACCCCTATTTCAGTTATCTCTGCCTAGATCTTTGCTTCCACTCTTTTTCCTTCTTTTATCCCCCACCATGAGAATACGATTCTGTTTACCTCTCGTATCTTTCTCTTCATCTCTTGATTCTCCTTTCTAAATCAAATAAAAACTGCACGTAGCACTTTAAGCTTCTTCGTCATCTTCCTGGATGCTGAGACCTTCTGCTCTTGCCAACATCTCAAGACCATTTCACAGAAGTCTTCCTCCAGAAGCCACGACCGCTCAAAATGGAAAATGATGCCAAACGCTTCCCTTCCCCAAAGTCTTAGTAGATCAATCTGTTGTCCGGGTGCGATCGGGGCAGGGCTAACACAGATCCCAAGGGAAAACTCTCCAACGATACACAGATCTAGAAATTGATCTCGACGAGATCGAGATGAGTTGTTTCTCCAAGTAAATTTTGAGTTATCCAGGACCAACAACAGCTCCCCCCACAAACTCCACAAACAAAGGCGAATCAGGTGTCCACACCACCCCTATCTTGAAGCAGACAATAGTGTGGCATTCAAATCACCACCCACCAGCCAAGCCAATTTCAGAAAATAGGCATGCACCACTCTAAGCTCGTCTCACATCTCTGTCGTTGCAGGAGTCCCTGAAGGACCATAAACAGCGGAGAGCAGCAAATGAAAATCATCAAAGTGCCTTCTAAGAAGAACCAACAAAACATGAGAACTACATATTAAGTCCACAGCTCTTGCAAATCCCCCTTTCAACCAATGACCACACCACTGGAAGAGCACATTGATGGTATAGCCCTAAACTCAGATGTGAGAACCCCTCAGATTCTGCCACGAAAATCTGACCCACGCCTCAAGTTTTGTCTAATACAAGCAAATAACATAGGCCTTCCAAGCTTCAAGTAGGAGCCCAATTGTCTTATGTTTGTCTAACTTCCCTAGACCCCAAACATTCCAGGAGAGATCATCTTTATTTATCAACAGTGAGGGCAAACTCCACGAACATCACACCAACTTAGTTCCAGACTACCTTAATCTTCCATGTTGCCATATCCATGGTGATGCCTCCACTAGTACTACCACCTTCACTACAAGCATCGACAACCTCTAAGGATAACACAACCACTAGACCAACAGTTCCATGTTTCGTCGACACACGTCGATGGTGCCTCATAAACACCTTGATGTGGTCCACCTTACAAATAGCCAGCGCAGGTGATACAGCATTGTAGGATGGAGTAGCAGCCCTACGGCTACTGAAACGCATCATCCAAGCATCTAGACTAATAGGAGCAAGCACCTCCCCAACAGGCTCCCCATCAGACTCCTCAATAGACTTCTCATGCACCGAGTCAAGCTCCCAAGCTTGTTCCACAAGCCCCTTATGAATCACATCCGCATGCATCATAACAGAAAGCGCTACAGGTTCATTGGCCACAGATATATCTGGTTCAGAAGAAATGAATTTAGGAAGCATTTCAATCTCTTCCGCATTCTCAGTGATTGGTTCGCTTACTGAAGCATCATGAAAGACCATGAGCAGTGGCCTACGAACGTCAGACGGAGGGAAGCATATAGTCCAAACTTGGCGGAAGCTCATCCGACCCACCACATGAGTGGTCTCAAAGATTTGTCCACGATGATAACCCTTCAAAGCCACCATGGCATCTACATCCATACACAGATGTAGGCCATCAGAAACAATCTCCGTCACCCTCTTCGTAACAGAGGAATCTGAAACGAGTCCAAAACTCGAGAGGTGAAGGTTAAGCCAAAGACTCGAAACAATCGTCAGGGACTGCATACCATGGCACCATTGCAAAAACAAGGGCACCTCCACTTTGCATGAAAATCTATAGTGTCTACTCTAAGAAGAAGGGTCGCATGCTCCGCAGTTAGCCCGTGCATATAGACAGAGGAACGGTACAATGCAACAAAGTCACCAGCAAACTCCATATCGAGGAAATATCGGAGGCATCTCCCCCACTCCCTTCACGTTTTCCTGAAAAGAGAACAAGGAAGCAATGAGAATGTGTGGAATGTGATCCATCAGTGCATCGATAGGGCTTTCTTGCGAGCACAGATGGGTCTCTTCCACAAGTTGCAACTTCCGAGAAGTCTTCAGTGCAGCGTCGGAAGGGTTTGGATGTTGCACAAAAGTCTCCTCTGACCTCATTCGAGGAATTACAAAAGGCAACCACTCCTTACACATCTTGCATCCATGCCATCAATGGCCTGAAACCTTGCACTTGAAGCAACGGATCACCATCCTTGGAGAAACAACGCTCCGACGATTTCTTCGATGAGTCACCACCTACCAACCTTCATTCCCATCTTTATGACCTGCTATCGAACCCCCATGCTCCAAGAGAGGAGCCCCAAGGTTCCTCAAAACCCTCAACTACATCTCCAGCAGGACCATCTCCCATACTACAAAAGCCCGAGGTCGCATCGGATACCACAAACAGAGCGCTAGCCCACCCACACGCAGTAGACAAGCCAAGGGAGAAAACCCTAAGTTGTCCTCGATCATAGCATTGCCGCAAAGCAACGAAAGTAGAAGCCCTAGGTTGTGCCCGATCAGCACATTGCTGCAGAGCAACAGAGGCAGAAGCCCTAGGAACCCCCATGACCAGTGGAGTCCGGTAAGGAGGGCGCCAGAAAGCATCTGAGGCGACGGCGCCAGACAAAGAGGTTCCCATTCGGTGAGAATGATCACCATCACCTAAGCACATGGACCCCCATCGCTTCATTCAGAAGTCTATACGTACTTTGAATATGTCGCATACCATCTATTTTAGGTCCCTACATTATTTTTCCTTCTTTGTCCTCTAAATAGACATACAATTAAAAACTATACTAACAACCTCACATACAAAAAAATAGAATTTGCAAAAAAAACATATGTACAAATAACAACCTAGTTTCTCAAAAAAAAACAAATAACAACCTAATGAAAAAATCAAGATTAAACCTAGAAAAGAGGGGAAATTAATAACGAACTCCAATGATAATACTAGAAAATTCTGAATTTCATAATTTTGCACAGCATCACTTCTCTTAATCTCTCTCTCTCTCTCCATAGGGTCTCCATAACAAAGTTAAGCTGTTGTTTTCCTGCACGATCTAAGGCAGATGTATGAGACCTTGGTCCTTAATCATTCACTATCCTGGGGCATTCATATTACCTAAAACTGGGCAGTCAACATTTGACCAAGGACTCAGCAACTTGGTCCACGATGATCTAATCATGCATGATTTCCACGTTTTGCACAAGGATGGGGTTTTCAAATAATTTATATCTTAGTACATGCTCATATCCTAGCTTTTAAGCATTTTACGTTTGGGTAGTTAGTCAGATATTTAGTCCAATTCTCGGATAAGAAACTACAGGAATTTTGGGTCACATTTATGTGGTCGCAAAAATGCCAACACCAGGAAAAATTTATCCCGCACCAAAACTGTCCCTTGTAAACAGAAATTTAAAATAGGTGTGGTAGGATAACCATTTGCAAAATATAATGTTTTCCTGAAGAATCTTAAGTTGTGCCATCATAAGAAAGTGCACCACATTTTCCTCCCACGGCCTTCAATCCACTACGCCACACGGAAAGCAAACTTCCTTTCATGACCAAGTTAGAAATCCGAAAAACTGACCAGAAGAACACGAACAGAACATTCACAGTGAGAGCAATGAGTCAACGACTTTTTCCTCTCTACCACCAGTGCCCAAATATTTTATCTCTGCACAGTAGCAATTGCAGTTGATGGACATTGACAGCCAGATAAAGAAGAAAGAAAGTCCTATTTTCCGTAGTTGGAATAAAGATTCGGAGGCGCATTAAAAAGAAATTATAGGTAAAAGAATCATAGAAATAGATTCTGATAAATGCATATCATCAAGATACTATACCTATAGTAGAAATGGAATGAAAACTATACCTTTCATCGTCGAAGAATTTGCAGATATTGCAAAAATATGTGGCCATTGAAAATCCACCACACGATGGTGTGTTGCAAATTGGCCCAATTGGTTGAATCTTCAGACAGCGCATACACATCATTTCAGTTGTTGCTTTCCTTTAATGAAAATGACAGTGAATACCATCCGTCTATGGTCGTTATAGGTTCAGAAACATGCTAAAAAACTAATCCTACCTATCCATGGAATGATCGCTAACTTTGTCATGGCAAAACCTGCAAGCAAACACCTTATTGCAACATGCAGCAACTAATTTGCAATTTCTTTTGTAGTGTTCACAGCCAAATATTTGCTTCTCTGGATCACGATATGAAGGAGAGCATATTGGAGCATTCGCTCCTCCGTCTCTATCTCCTGCTTGATTCAATTTCTGCTGTGCAGCAATCCAACGACTGCAGGTCCAATTTTCAGAAGTTAGAATAGCCCAATGAATATGAGTCATTGTAGGACCATAAACTAACAAACCTAGTCATAAGGTTCTGAATTAAATATGCCTTCCTCCGTGGATCTAGTGACAGGTCTCTGGAGACCTTTCTAATCTCAGCCTCAAGCTCACTCTGATTCATTCGAAAAATATCCTTCCATCCTGGTTTAAACATTTGATCTCCCTGCTCTAGGCTCTCTTGAATTTCAGTTCCTATAAGGCAACATCAGTCGAGTTAGAGAAGCACAAAAGATATATTTTTTAAATTTCAAGACAACAATAAGATAAGAGGCATCCAACTGATTAGGAAAATATACGATGGCAACCTTCCGAAACAAGTTCACTTCGCACAGGAGCCTCAGCAGGAGATGTGGGGCTTCCTGTCCACCACTCATTAAGCCATTCATCAAACATTGTGTTTTTTGTTGCTTGCTTCCATGTGTCCATCATCTTATTTTGTTCTTCTTGAGTAAGAGCTGAAGTTACCCATGGCAGCATTGACTGCAGCACTTCAGCTCCTGTTGTTCCAATAATCCGACCAACTATCTTATCCTGCTCTTCTACTGAAAAATGTTTGTCAAATAATGGCCACAACTCCAATTCTTCCCTATAAACATGTTGGTCGAGTGAAACACGAATAGCTTTACACATTCCTTGAAGTTTTGTGGCAAGCTCGTTAAATTTTTTTCTGTGGACATCCCCAGAAGAAGTTCTATAACTGGCTTCTCCCAAGCTTTCATGGACGTGATAAAGCTCAGAAAGCATTTGGGATATATCCTCAAATAACTTCTCCTCCTGCTTGTGGTCTATAGTATATGAGTGGCTTACATTGTGAAGAGCCTCTCTGGATTCTAAAGCAGGAAAGACAATATCATCCTCAGCATTGCTATGAGCCCTATAAAGACCCCACAGTAAGCGAAACCTTCCGCTGAATTGCCGAAGAAACGCCTCATCGCATCCAAAGAGCTTTCCAGACTCAACATCCAAGTACTCCAAGTCTTTACGAATTGCCAAATGAAATTTGAATATACTGTCAATAGGCTTTGATGCGGTTCCATCATCAGAAGACATAATATCTGTCTCCCAAAAAAACAGGTTGGAACTAAATGAAGGTGCAGAGAAGTTGTATGACAACGAACGCAAACACTTGGCTGATGTGCGTGGTGCTATCCCTAGGTTGTTGGTTCTCACCCTCAGCTCTGGTACAAGACAAGGGTGGCATTTAAGAGTGTTCTTTATGGTATTCGTTACATCTGGGGGATCAGACGCCCTGTCATTCTCAAGTAAGAAAGAAGAATTGCATTTTATAACAGCTTTCTCTGTGCAATCTGCTGGCAACAGAGTAAAGCAGGAATTCAACCCACAAGGGCATGTTTGACACGGCTGAGTGCATTCTTCTTCCCCCACATTTCCTGTTACAGGAGAGCAGGAATCCTTTGGAGGCATGCATATGAAACGCTCAGGCTTGTAAATGTCCCGCTGACGACCTTTGCAAGCCCAGCCACATAAAAGTGTCACAAATGCAGTGTCAGTTGCTGAAGCTGCAAATAGCAGATAAGATGCATGCAACATCAGGTTTGATAAACAAGTCAGTAAAAAGTGGTCGCAAAAAGATCATAAAACATATATTTTAACCTGCCAACTGCATGTTCCGGAGAAATAATCTAGCATCACCTAGGCTTAAAGATGCTACCAACCATGGCAAAACATGTTCTAGCAGCTTCAAAGGCATTACACATATGCTTTGATAAAGAAGTTCACGCTGCTTTTGGCGGCTGAAGTGCAATCTGGCAAGAGGAAGAACCTAAAGAAAAAGTCATATACAGGTTATCTCCAGTTTCGCTTGTACAGAGAGAAAGAGGACAACCATAATCCAAGATTTAAAAAAAATTGTTTGAAGTCATACTTGGACTTCCTCATTTTGAAAATGTTTTTCTATGGAGTCCATAATTTGATCAGCATGTGAGCATAGCTCCAAGTAAAACTCAGCGGAGCTTGAATGAGCTCCAGAGTTCTGCATGCTTTCAATTAAGCTTCTAAATTTGTTAAATCGTCTCTCTTCCTCAAAGTGATCCTGAACAAAAGACACTTTAGCATCGACTGCTGGGAATATAACCTGGTCTTCAGCAATACTGTGAACAGCCAGTGAAAACAAAAAGATCTCTTCAAGATTAAGAAAATGATAAATCATATCCAAATAACTTGATGCATAAATAATATGCAGTCTTGCAACAGTTTTTAGTAGCAGTTAAGAGAACTGTGCAAGTTGGTTTTTTTATTGACAAGGCAGATGTAAGGTTGGCAGCTGTGAACAGATTGTTCACAGTTCGATGGTCTAAATTCAAGATTGTTCAACAACAATAAACTGAGCCTAATCTCAAATAATAGTCTCATATAAAACAACTTTCCACATCTACCTATGAAAAATGCAGATATCCGCAATGAATTGAAGCCTTGTGTTGAATGCAGACAAATCAGAGAAATCCCCAGAACATTGTATCTTTCTCGCCTCTGCAGCAATATCCTTCAACTCACTCCTGATGGCATTATGCCAATAGATTATTTCATTTATTGGATATGGCTCATTCACATTTGGAGCATCAGCTTCAGAGTCTGAACGTTTCCGTTTGCATGTTCTAGAAGATGCACCAGTACAGGATCCATTATTAGTTTGTATTACTGATTTTGCACTATTATAAGGCAAATGATTTTCAAACAATCGATTAGCCTTTGAGCATTTTCCTTTCATCCATGTGAAAATCACCTGCATGGGCACAATGGGCAAAAAGTCTCTTCTAAGAAAACGAAATGCAGCCGGAAAATAGTCTGTGTAAAGGTCTTACTTGTCTTAAAAGCTTTTCTTCTGGGACTACCTTGCACAAACAATTAAATAGATCTCGTTGTTCATCAGGGGAAATAGATGATGACAACCATGGAAGAAACTCAACCATCATATTCACAGGGATGCTACAAATAAACTGCCATACCAATGCAGCCTGCTCTTCAAATGAGAACTTCTCAACGAGCAAGGGGAAGACCTGCAATAAGACCATTGACAATAACCACCGAATTATATACAGCTAATACCTATAAATAAAGAAAAGACTATGGTGTCAGCATTGTCAAATTAAAATATCCAAGGAACTCTAACTCGATGTCAGAAAGATGCAGCATAGAAACCGATATAGTTGCATCCCAGGTATAAATGCGAGTCCATGTGTGTGTGCATGGATGTTAGTGGGCATGTATGAGTGGGTGCTGGTATGTGCTTAGAAAGAGGAATTTTCCATTGAGCATAAGGACCATTAGGAAATTGATGAGCACATTATCCCTTCCATCAATCTACATCCAATAATATGGATTAAAACCGTTTTTAACACCATTAGTGTTTTTGGAATCTATTAGAATAGAAAAGTGATTATTGTGGATCATCTCTCACATCATTTTTTTTTTGAAGGCAGTAATTTTTCCTTCAAAACCCCTCTCATGTTCTCTCCATCACCAAAATTCTCCCTCTCTCTCATCACACCCATGCCTCTTCCCTCACGATGCGCCCTGTCCTCCCCATCGTGCTACTCTCCTTAATTCTCATGCCACCCTCCTCCCCCCATCTTGTTAGTTTGCAACTTCGCCATAGGAGAGGATGACAAAGTTGTATAAAGTGGTTTACAACTTGTAGTTTTACAACCCCCCCCCCCACCAAACCACATCCCCTCAACTTGTTTCGCAAATTTGTGGAGGAGAGGACGACAGACTTGTTCGTTTACAACTTTCTGCCCCCTCGTGAATTTATTGGTTTATATTTTTAGCAACTCCTTGCTGGGTTTTTACAGCTTCTTTATCATTTTTTTCAACTTGGCAGAGGAAAGGGTGACGTAGTTGCAAAAAGTAGAACATCAAGGTGTAAAAAATAGGGTTTTTATCAGTTGTGCCCCTCTGAGATATTGCAATTTCAGTTATGCCCCTCCCTTTTTTGGAATATCAGTTATGCCCCTACCTTCTTGAAAAATTCTCAGTTCTGCCCTTCTGTTAAGGTAAAGTAAGGGCATAAAGGGCAGAACTGTGAATTTTGCAAGAAGGTAGGGGCACAACTGATATTTCAAAAAAGGAAGGGGCATAATTGAAATTGCAATATCTCAAAGGGGCACAACTGATAAAAACCCAAAAAAATAATGGAGTTCTAAAAAGTCAACAATAAATTGTAAAAAACAAATGTGTAGTTGTAAAAAAATAAAAAACATGATACTGTAAAAAAATGATACTGTAAAAAAATGAATACGAAGTAGTAAAATCTGAAATTGCAGAATAATTGTAAAAGATGAATAAGAAGTTGTAAAAAGTAAATGAAGTCTGTAAAATCTGAGTTTATAGTTGTAATTTCATTACGCATGCACGTAATAAATTATTTCGAAGTTAAAAATGTAATAAAAGATTCATAACAAATCAGCATGAAGTTTCCTCAAAAGGCATGATTTAGATTGCTTATTTGTACGTATGTAATTATGGGAACAAATGGAAAATAGCATTTTTGTAAAACCATGGAGTGGTTTCGTGTAATAAATGATGATGAAGATTAAAAATGAAAAGCTAAGATCGTACCCTTATTAGTTCACTTATGCGGCATGTGCTCATTGAAAATGCTATATATAATATTATCTATCTGAAAAGCCAGTACCGCGATGACCATAGTTATCTTATTTCTCATTAGACACATGTCCAACATGTGTAATCCACAATACAATGCACTTCAACCAACCTGATGTCTGAAATCCATATGAAATTTCAAATGTTTTCTGAAAGAAATGATATTTCAAGATGTGCATCCTATCCTTGTCCATGACTACTGTTGAAGTATTTGATTATGTGTCACTTATGTGGGAGATGGGTAAATGGATCTCTCCAGGATCCATTTACCCCATTCATGTGTTTAGTACCACATCTACCAGTTGTGGGATGTGGAAACTCAGTGAGGGCTATATAAGAAGCCTATCACCCCTTCTATCCAATGGAAAAGTGCAATATATATATCAGTCCTTTGAGGCGTTCTCCCGTGGTTTCATCCCGCTCCTTAGGGAGTAGGGTTCCACGTTATATCACGTGTCCTATATTTTTTTTATCTTTATTTCTGATATGCTTCCGCATTTCTATTTTCTAACATGGTATCAGAGCGGGTTCGATTCTCGAGGAATCATTTTATGTTTTTGATTTAGTCGAGTTTCGATTCAATTATTGATCGTTCTTCAATATTGTTCGTAGATTTGTTCTTGGAGAATAAAGAAGTTTTGATAGAAAAAATCTAGAGTTTCATTCTAAAACCCTATTTCTCCATGGGTTCCACGTTGCTTCTGTCCAGATCGGTGGTGCTTCATCTCCAGTCATCAACCTTCGTCTAGACGCAGCTCCTTCTAGTCGGCGTCGATGGCCGCACTTCTCCCAGCGCCTCCCGCCATTGGCACCATCCCCAGGCCTTGATGGCAGCTCCTCCTAGCCCACATGTTCCTTGCAGCACCCAAGCAGTGCTACTGCACCTTGGTGGCAAAGCCCCTGTCAAAGCCTTCAAGTCCTTTGTGCGGGCGATGGCAGCCCAAGGCCGTGCCGCCTCACGCCCTCAGCAACATCTCTCACCCAGGCGGAGGCATCCAAGCCAGGCGACGGTCCAAGAGCTCTGAGCCCCATCTCCAGTGGCTTCCTCATCTTCTCCTCTTCAGGCCGCGCAGCGCCTCTCCAGCGTAATCCGCAGGCGAAGCTCCTCCTCCGATACCGCATGCGAAGGCAGCGAAGATCGCATGCTCCTCGTGCACCTCCTTCCTATCGAGGACCCAGCCTTCATCAGGACACCTCGAGCATCAAGTCCCATGCTGGTCGATCTTGCGCGCGAAGCAACCTCAGGCGGCGACCCCCAGGTGCGATACCCCTTCGTGCGAGCTCCATGCTCCAGCGCGATGCTGCCCGAAGCTTCAGGAGGAGCATCTCCAGGACGATGACGACGCATCTCATCTTCCAACGACACCCTACACCTACAAGATCCAGGGGTGACGGCGACGAAGGTCCCCATCAGGGGAGGGTTGTATCTTTCCTGAAGAGGGTTCCCACGATGGGAACCCTAAGTAAGGTACTATGCGTTAAAAAAATCCAAGAACTAGGGGAGGAGGGCCAGTTGGGCTATATTAAAAAAATGAGTTTTTGGCCCAAAGTTGGGAGCGGAAAAAAGAAAGCAAGGGGGTTATTGCATGTTTCGGTCAAAGTTTGGTTGTGTGTCATTAAAAAAATGACGGCTATAAAAAAAGGGGGAGGAAATAGACGAAAAAAAATGTGTGTACAAAAAAAATCGTACGTGGAAAAAAAAACGGAGCCGAAAAAAATGATGCAACAGCTACAAAAATTTTTGATTAAAAAAATATTATTTTGGGAGAAAAGTCGTTAAAAAATGTTTAAACGGCTTATCGGATTTTTGCTTCTCCCCATCTTGATTTCTCTACTCACAACATGGTCGACGTCATTGTTTTCCGACAAGTATGGGAGAAAGAGAGAGTATGGTGTAGAGTTATAGGCCAGATTGTCAGATTATCCAGATATCAAATTCAGATACTCAAGGCCATACAGATTCTCGTACTCTACAGTTCTTCAGATATTCAGAGTCGACGATTGGTTTCGAGTCTTCAGTTCAGACATATACATGTATGCGGACTTTTCAGATGTGCACATGCATGTCATCATTGTTTGTGGTCCCCATCATTCTTGTTTTGCCGGTTAGAGTTTTCATGTGTTCCATAGGGGCTCCAGAATAGAGATTCCATTCCCTATGCCATGTGGGCTAAGGTTTTCCTATGGTTTCATAGGGACTCCAGAGTAGAATACCATTCTCTGTGCCAGACGAGAGAGCCAGTTTTCCGACGAGGAGACTTCGTTAGACTCCATTCTCAAGCGATCGTGAACTCCAGTACGAGATCCTTCCGAGGTTCTTATGAGAGAGAACCCACTTCGAGGTCCCTATGAGAGAGATCCATCTTCATAAATCTACGTATGGATAATTAGCGATGCTCTTTTCGGCCTTTTTCAGAGATGGAGCAGTTGTCCACATGTTGTTGCAGGTCAGAGTACTCCCACGAGGAGATTCATTTCAGTTGCAGTGACTCTGACAGGCATAGTACAGAGCACATGCTTCTCCGATGATGAGATTCAGTTTGACTCACTCCAGCCCATTAATCCTCCTCACCTGCACGGCATGAGAAGCAACGTCCTCGACAGTTGTGCGCGTTGAGTTGATATTGTCTGTAGTGTCTTGTAGCATGAGTTGAGTTTTCTTTCTATTTGTCCAAGCTGAGCATTGCATGCTCCAGCTTGAGGGGGAGTGTTGAAGTATTTGGTTATGTGATGCAAATCGAATTTGTAGCGATAAAAAATATTTTTTTAACGGAGAAAACATTTGGTGGAAGAAGTTGGAGGGAGGAAGAAGAGAAGGCCCGCCGATTGCGAGGGATTTTGAGGAGAGAAGCGTGAAGATCACGTCGAGGGAGAAGGAATATAGAGAAGAGAGATAAATCTCAATTTTACTTCAACTTGAAATGTTTTCAACAATTGCCTACCATCCCATTTATATATGAGGTGTGGGATTACAAAAATAGAGACAAAATTCAAATTCAAATTCAAATCTATTTATCCTAATTGACTCTAACCGATTAACTACCAAATTTGACCACTAATTGAAATCACATGCAATCTCTTTTATTTAAACAAAAATTGCAACGACTCAACTAATTGTAAATAAAATTGGACTCTAATTAATGTGCAAAAATTAAGCCATATTTATTAATTCCGTGCTGCATCAGCTCCCCTCCACTTGAAAAATTCGTCTCCCGACGAATTGCTTGATCTTCATGTGTGATGTCGGAGAATTCTTTCATAATCCATTGAATGATTTGTTCCAATTGTGTAACATTTCTCCTTAAATCAGCATTACGTTTGTAGTTCTTCTCAATTGGAGGGCGTCCCTGCAATTTTCCACCCCCTTCATTTAAAAGGACTTCATAACATGATATATCCTCTAATTGGATCTTTTGATAACAATTTTTGGGAGGAGGGGAATCATTGCAATTCCTCCAAATCAAATCACAATCCCTTCCTTCGTGGGATTCGAATCTCCTTAAGGCGAAACCTCATGGTAGGTTTCGACTTTTCTCTTGCAGCAGCGATGGCAGCCCAAGTCGAAGGTCATTGGCGGTGGCAACGTTGGGAGTGGAGGTACTGGCGGCAGCCACGCTTGAAGCACGCGCAGTAATAACCGTGTTCGACATGTGTGCAACAGCAGTGGGGGCGCGGGCTCGCGCGGAGGCGGCTCTGCAGGTAGCAGCGGTTTGGGATTGGAAGGAGCAGGGCACGTAGTTGGTGCCTGCTTAGGTGGGAGCGCAAGGCTGGCGTGGCCACAGAAGGGGTGATGGGGGCAAGGAGGTGATGTGAGGGGGTTGGGGCGAACGCGAGCGGTGGCGGCAAGGGGACGAGATGGAGGAGGCGGCAGGTAGGGAGGGAAAAGGTGGTGGCAAAGGTGGGGACAGGAGGCGGCTGTGGGTGTGTCGAGATAGCGGCGGCGGTATCGAGGGGTTGTAGGGTAGGCGAGGGGGTTATGGGAGGGATCGGCGGCGGTGTCGGTGCAGGTGGGGAGGGTGGGGTGGGCGGCGGTGGGGCTGGGGATTGCATCGCAGGAGGTGCGGAGGTGACAGCGAGGGTGGCAGGAATGGGCGTTGGGGTTGGCGGATGCGCCGCAGGAGGTGTGGGGGTCATTTTAGTGGGGAAAGGGGTACGGCGGGGCTAGGAGGAGGGTACTGGAGGTGTGGGAATGACGAGGAGGGCCTGCGAGGTGACTAACCTGGTTGTTGGAGGGACGAGCGTGGCGGAGGGGGCCTACGAGAGGGATATGGGTGTCGCTAGAGTTGACTCATCCGGCGACAGAAGGTCTGAAACTGTATGAACAACAAGCAGATCATCTTCGATAGCAATTTCTTCAGGAACTTGGATGGAAGCTTCGAGGGCACGAGGTGGTGTATCAACAACCTTTTTGGCAGCGGTTTCGATGGTGCTTAAGGTCTCAAAATCAGCAACCAAAACCCGTAGTTTTTATTGGAAATCGAGTAATATGGACATTATCTCCTTGTTGTAGGCTTCGTCGGCTCGTCGTTTACATTCCGACAAACGATAGTCTCTCGCTGAAGGCCGACGCGAACATCTGTACGGATCGTTAGATCTTGAGGACGATCTAGATGCCATGCTCTGATACCAATTGATGCAAATCGAATTCGCAGCGGTAGAAAATATTTTTTTAACGGGAAAAATATTTGTTGGAAGAAGTTGGAGGGAGGAAGAAGAGAAGGCCTGCCGGTTGCGAGGCATTTTAAGGAGAGAAGCGCAAAGATTACGTCAAGGGAGAAGGAATAAAGAGAAGAGAGAGATAAATCTCAATTTTAATTCAACTTGAACGGTTTAAAACAACTGCCTACCATCCCCTTTATATAGGAGGGGTAGGATTACAAAAATAGAGATAAAATTCAAAATTCAAATCTACTTATCCTAATTGACTCTAACCGATTAACTACCTAATTTGACCACTTATTGAGATCACATGCGATCTCTTTTATTTAAATAAAAATTGCAATGTCTCGACTAATCGTAAATAAAATTTATGCAAATCGAATATTCTCAAGGTGGAAAAATAAATTTGATGGTGGAACTTTCGGTGGAGAAGAAAACGGAGGGGTTGAGAAGAGAAAACTCGTTAGAAAACGAGGGAATTCGGAAAAGAATCGTGGAGATCATGCACAAGGAGGAGAGAGAAGGAGAGAGATAATTGAGACAAACTCAAAAATTGATTTATCCCGAATTGATTAAAATATTGGACTCTCATCCCCTTTATATAGGAGGGTGGATTACAAAAAATAGAAAGAGATTGAAATTTATTGGAGTATTTGGTTGTGCGCCTCTTATGTTGTAGATGGGTAAATGGATACCTCCAGGATTCATTTACCCCATTCAGTTGTTTAGTCCTACATCTACCAGTTTGGAGATGTGGAGACTCAGTGGGGGTTATATATAAACCCCCACACCCATCATATCCAGTGAGAAAGTTCAATGAACAAATCAGCCCTTTGAGGCATTCTCCTGTGGTTTCATCCCGCTCCTTAGGGAGTAGGATTCCACATAAAATCTTGGTGTTCCATGTTTCATCTTTCTAGTTCATGCTTTTTGTATCATTTTCGCTTCCACATTCCTATTTTCTAACATGGTATTAGAGCGGGTTCAACTCTCGGAGTTTTTACGTTCTTTATTTTATTCAAGATTCGATTTTGGAGTTGTTGAAGATTGATGTTTCGACGATTCAGTCCTTTATCATTCAAGTTTATGTTCAAGATATGTTCATTGTTCAAAGAATTTTTAAGGTTTATTTTTAAACCCTAATTTTTGTACACATCTCACGCAAATCGAAGGAAAGAAGATCAACCCGGGCAACATATATGTGTATTCTCCTCGCAAAGGCGCGGATCCAGGAACGTGGCGTCAATTTAGCATCTATAATAGGTTGCGCAGGCGGCGCTCCTCCCTCACGTAAGGCTGCGCACAACGACGCACACATTCCAAGCTCGTGCAAGCCCAGCCAACGTACAGCAACATAGCTCTAGGGCGGCAGGCCCATCTCCTGGCGCCACCCCAAGTCGGAAGGGACCTCCCGGTGGCACAGCACCACCAGGCGGAACCCGCACAGCGCGTGGGTGGCGCAACTCCAGGAGGATTTGCTCCTCCTTCGCATGAATCCAAGCGATCTTCGGCGGCGTGCTGCTCTCCTCCCTCACGTGAACTCCAGGAGCGGTGATCCTCTCTTGCGCGCACCTTCCAGCACGCGCCATCGCGAAGCAGCGGGCGGCACATGTGCCTCTGGCGAGGCCGCTACAAGCTCCAGCGGCGAGCTCTGGAGGAGCGGTGCAGCTCTGGCTCCTCTATACTGGCTGGTGACATCTCGCATCTCAGGCGGCATCCCCGACTCCCATAAGAGGCCTCGACGGCGGCGATCGAAAGAAACCAATGTGGGGGGCAGGGCGGGCTTCGTGCCTCGTTGAAGAAAAAGAACCTTGGGAACCCTAAATATCGAACAAAGCATGTTGAGCCCAAAAGATGGGCCGATAAAAAACGGAGAAAGGCCCCAGATTGACCGAAGTTAAAAAAATGGGGGCTCTATTCGGCTCAAATGTGGGCTATGTTTTTTTCTCTGCTATTGTAAGGGGCTAAGGGATCATGTGAGCCGAAGGTTATAAAAAAAAGGGAGCGTACCAAAAAAAACGTACGTGGTAAAAAAAGAAAAGCCGAAAAAAATGAAAGGCTTAAAAAATAATTAAAAATGAGAGAAGGAATAGCTAAAAAAATGTGAAACAGCTTTAAAAATATATATGTTTCAAAAAAATATGCGAGAAGAAAAGTAAGAAAATTGAAATGAGGATCGGCTTATTGGTTTTGTTTTCTCCCCATTTCACTTATCTTCTCCCAACTTTGTCGATGCCATTGTTTTCCGATAAGTATGGGAGAAAGGGGGAGTATTGTTTAGAGTCACAGGTCTTCTTCAGATTCCAAATTCCCGACAACTCAGATTCTAGACTCTACAGTGCAACTTCAGACTCGACGTTCAGATTCTGAGTCCACAGGTTGATGCGCACTTTCAGAGTCGACGTCAAATTCCGAGTCCTCAGATTGACTCACACTCCAGCTCATTCGTCCTCCTCACCTGCACGACATGAGAAGCAACGTCCTCGACAGCAGCCGACAGTTATGCGCGTTGAGTTGATATTGTCTGTAGTGTCTTGTAACGTGAGTTGAGTTTCTTTCTGTTTGTCCAAGCTAAGCATTGCATGCTCCAGCTTGAGGGGGAGTGTTGAAGTATTTGGTTGTGCGCCTCTTATGTTGTAGATGGGTAAATGGATACCTCCAGGATCCATTTACCCCATCCAGTTGTTTAGTCCTACATCTACCAGTTTGGAGATGTGGAAACTCAGAGGGGGTTATATATAAACCCACACACCCATTGTATCCAGTGAGAAAGTTCAATGAACAAATCAGCCCTTTGAGGCGTTCTCCCGTGGTTTCATCCCGCTCCTTAGGGAGTAGGGTTCCACGTAAAAATCTTAGTGTTCCATGTTTTATCTTTCTAGTTCATGCTTTGTTTATCATTTTCGCTTCCGCAATCCTATTTTCTAACAAAATTTAAATCATAATCGATTCTAATTTTAAATTTGAAATTCAAATTGAAAAACGACTAACTAATTTGAGATCACATGCGGTTTCTTTCTTTATTTAAATAAAATTGCAACGATTCGATAATAAAATGAGACTCTAATTAACGACCAACATAAATAAATTAAGCCCTATTTATCCGCTTCATGTTGCATCATTATGTGTCACTTATATGGGAGATGGGTAAATAGATCTCTCCAGGATCCATTTACCCCATCCATGAGTTTAGTACCGCATCTACTAGTTGTGGGATGTGGAGACTCAGTGAGGGCTATATAAGAAGCCCATCACCCCTTGTATTCAGTGAGAAAGTGTAATGCATGCATCAGTCCATTGAGGCGTTCTCCCGTGGTTTCATCCCGATCCTTAGGGTGTGTTTGGTTCGTGGGTTATCCAGGGGTGGATAACCCGATTTTGTGTTTGTGTGTTTGGTTGGTGGGTTAAGGGTTGGGAGGGTTTGTGTGATGTGATTGTATTGGAATTTGAAAAAGTTGGTAGTTATTATGGTATGATTGTATTGAAATTTGAAAAAGTGGGTGGTTGTCGTGATGTGATTGTATTGAAGTTTGGAATAGTGAGTAGAAGTTGAGTATTTTATGATTTTTAGATGATATGATGGTATAATATATATTTTTTGGTTGGAAAGAGAGTGGGCCCCACTAGTAGGTTGGGAATATGGGTTTTGGGGGGTAACCCACCCAAAGTGGGGGGTAACCCCCAACCAAACGCACCCTTAGGGAATAGGGTTCCACGTTAAATCTTGTGTCCTATATTTCTTTATCTTTATTTCTGATATGTTTCCATATTCCTATTTTCAACTGCTAGTCCCGAAGCTTTGAGACCCTTGGCTTAAGTTTGACTCTTTGTCCCCAGTCTTCTACGTAATTATTTCTTCTGATTGCTTGTTACTCACCCCTGAATTGGTAGTACCAGGATGCAGATCAAGTCAACTCAGGTATTGGGTTCACTAAACCCATATCTTGCACTCAAATAAAAGTAACTTCTTTGCACTACATGCTTTTGAGTTTGCAAAAATTCAAAATCAGTTTCCAAAAAATCCACTCAACAGAAATAATATTAGGAACCCCCAAATTCATACAACCAATTGTGAGAAGCACTTTTTTAAAGAACGAGTGTGAGTTCTAGTGGAGTCACGCCCCAAATTTACTCATAAATCAAGTAAACCAGGTTGCAACGACCAAGCCTCCCACATGGCCCTAAAATCTGGTATCATATTCTCAACATAAAAACGCTCTCGGTGAAAAATAACCCCATTCAACGAGAGCCAAATCACTCGTAGTACCGCAAAGGGACGAAAGCACTCATCATGCAACAAAGAAGAGGTTGAATGCATTGAGGACCAGAAATCATCCAAGCTCGAGCGTCGTAACCAGGGATTATCTGCAAAGTTCCATTACTCCACCACAGAAGGGCATGCAAAAAATAGAAGGTTACCATCTTCCAAGTTGTTCTTGCAATGTGGGCAGGAGGTATCGTCCATAGAGACCATCTAAACCTACGAGGCTTGTGTCTCTTTAACTGCCAGAGGAACACATTTATCGGGGGGGGGGGGGGGGGGGGGCGCAATGGGCAATGATTGTCAACACCCAAGTTGGGGTCACCCTTGGAAGAAATATGCATATATGCCTTATTCAAGGAAAACCTTCCATACGCCCTTACCATGTAGATGGTCCATCAATGCCTCCCCCCAGTCCTTCAACAGATCAACATAAACGACGGACACCATGCCCTATTTTCCTACGCCTTCACGACAAGAAGCTCTAGGTCTGAGGTAAAGTCAAACAATATAGGAAAACTATCTGCTAGAATGCCAAGCTCAGTTCAGTCATCATTCCAGAATCGAAAGGAAGTCCCTACACCCAAATGTAGTCTCATCATGTCTCTAACCATCGGCAATATTGAACAAACTCCATGACAAAAATGGATGAATGAGGTACGTCCTTCAGATCAATGATCAAGCTCGTGTCCACCGTATAAATACTACACAATAAGCTAACTAGAAGGTCATCCTAATCCCCTCAAATACGCACAACTCACTTCATAATAAGAGCCTTAATTCATTTCTATGATCCTTTTAACCCCAAGACCGTTGCATCTCTTAGGTTGGGCAATCGTACCCCAAGCTACAGGATAGAAGCGACGAACCTCTTGTTCCATGCCAGTCCAAAAGAACCATCGCATAATTGCCTCCAAACACCAGCACGTGCCCACTGACACACCTCTGGTAATAGGAAGAAGATCAGGATAGCCACCAAAACATACTTCAGAAGCACCACCTTTAGATTAGGTGGATATGTCCAACCAGCCAACCGCTTTTCCAAATTCTCAATCATGTGGAACCATTGTGCATTAACCAGTCCCTTGCATGTAACGTGGGAGATTAAGATAAGTAATAAGGAGATCAGCCTTGGGGTTCTAAGGACCATGCTGCAACAATCAGCTACCTCCCGGAGAGAGGACAAAGGGGGGTAATAGATGACTTGCTTCTATTGATTCGGAGATCAGAGATAACCCCTAACACATACAAAACCACTGGCATTCCCCGAGCCTCCCATATGCCACCTTTAATAAAGAATATCATGACATCCACATTCTGCAGTAAGAAAATTACAAGGACACCCCACGAGATAATCTATACATAAAAATATTGTTAGCGGCATTTTAAAGGCCACATAAACAACAACAAAGCCTTTTCCCACAATTAAGTAGGGTCGGCTACATGGATTCATCGCCTCCATTCAGATCTATCTTGGGTCAATCTCGGGCTTATATCCAAAAAAACTAAGGGTGTGTTTGGTTCGTGGGTTATCCAGGGGTGGATAACCCGGTTTTGTGTTTGTGTGTTTGGTTGGTGGGTTAAGGGTTGGGAGGGTTTGTGTGATGTGATTGTATTGGAATTTGAAAAAGTTGGTAGTTATTATGTTATGATTGTATTGAAATTTGAAAAAGTTGATGGTTGTTTTGATGTGATTGTATTGAAGTTTGGAAAAGTGAGTAGAAGTTGGGTATTTTATGATTTTTAGATGATATGATGGTATAATATATATTTTTTTGGTTGGAAAGAGAGTGGGCCCCACTAGTGGGTAGGAAATATGGGTTTTGGGGGGTAACCCCCCAACTAAACGCACCCCTAAGATTCCTTTGTATAGTCTCTTTCCAACACTTCTTGGGCCGTCCTCGCCCTCTCTTAGCCGGCTCAACATCCCCAAAACCTGCATCTCCTAACTGGTGCATCCGTTAATCTTTGCAAATGACCAAACCATCTTAAGCGGTTTTCTCGCATCTTACCCCGACCGAAGCTACACCAACTTTCTTTCTGATTGCATCATTCTGAATCTGATCTTTACGTGTGTGTGTGTGTGTGTGTGTGTCCACACATCCACCTTGACATTTTCATTTCTGCTACAGCCATTCTCTGCACATGTTTATGATTCACAGGCCAACATTTAGATCCATAGAGCATAGCAAGTCTCACGGCTACTTTGTAAAACTTTAATTTTTAAAGGAATTTTCTTATCACAGAGAACAGTAGAGGCTCCTCTCCACTTTAGCCGGCCTGCATTTATTCTATTAGTAAGATCACCATCAATTCCCCCATCCTGTTGTAAAATAGATCCCAGATATCTAAAGAATCTCTCTTCCGAATGTTAGTCATCAATCTTCACTCAATTCCTTCACCATTGCTTCCATCAAAGGTGCACTCCATATATTCCGTCTTAGCCCTACTTATACGAAATCCTTTAGTCTCCAATGCATGTCGTCGGACCTCAATCTTCTCTTTTACTCCATCTCTAGTCTCGTCAGTCAACACAATATCATCAGCAAATAGCATACACCAAGGTAACTCACCTGAATGTGACTTGTTAATTCGTCCATACTCAAAGTAAAAAGAAATGGACTCAAAGCTGAACCTTGATGTAAACCAATGTTGATGTCAAAAATAGTCAGTCTTCCCAGACGGGGTCCTTACACAAGATAAAGCCCTATCATACATATCCTTTATGAGGTTAATGTGTAGGACGGGTACTTGTCTCTTCTCCAAAACTCTCCACAATATCCTCGTGGACAGAATCATAAGCCTTCTCCAAATCAATAAAGATCATATGAAGGTTCTTCTTTTTAGCTCTATAAATATCCATTGTTCTCCTCAGCAAATGGATGGCTTCAATAGTTGAGCGACTTGGCATGAATCCGAATTGGTTTTCTTTTACATTGGAAACTTGCCTCAGCTTTCTTTCGACCATACGTTCCCAAATTTTCATAGTATGACTCATCAGCTTGATACCTATGTAATTTAAACAATTTGAATGTCTCCTTTATTCTTATAAAGAGGCACCACGATACTCCTTCAATCTTCAAGCATTTTCTTGCTTCGCCAAATAACATTGAATAGATTCGTAAGCCAAGTCAAACCGCACTCACCTAAAACTCTCCATACTTCTATAGGGATGTCATCTGGTCCTACACCTTTCCCAGGTTTCCATAACTTTCAAAGCCTCCTATACTTCCTTTCTTTGTATTCGTCTATAGCTTGCACGATTCAAGTAATTTTCACTACTAGCTAGATCACCCAAAGTGATCTCTCTATTTCCTTCCCCGGTGAAAAGTTTATGGAAGTACTGGTCCCATCTAGTCTCTATGTCCTTCTGAGTAACAAGCGCGTGACCTTCCTCGTCCTTAATGCATCTCACTTGAGAAAGGTCTTTGATCTTTCTTTCTCTTACTTTGGCCAACCTGAATATATCCTTCTGGCCTTCCTTAGAGTCGAGATTTTTATAAAAAAAAACTTCAAAAGCTTTTGACTTAGCTTCGCTTACAGCCTTCTTTGCTTCCTTCTTCATTATTTTTATAGCTTGTGACAGTTTCCGATTTCTTAGACATAGCTTTAAAGCATGCTCTTTTAATTTTTAGCATCTCTTGCACCCCTTCACTCCACCACCAAGCCTCATTTTGACCTCGAACTCCTCCCTTTGACTCGCCTAGTATCTCTTTGGCTACCTTTCGAATACAAGATGCTATTGCCTCCAACATCTCGTTTACACTCCCGCTACAATCCCAAGATAAGTCTTCTAAAACCTTCTCCCTGAAGCTCGATTGCTTCAGTGGAAGATTCCACCATCTAGTTCTAGTGATCTTCGGAACCCTCCTTTTCTTTACTAGCTCTTTTATTTGCACATCCAAGACTAATAAGCGATGTTGGGTTGTCAAACTCTCTCCTGGGATTACTTTGCAGTCTTTACAACACAACCGATCTCTTCTCCTCAAGGTAAAGTAATCTATCTGTGTTCTAATTGGCCTACTCTTATAAGTAATTAAATGCTCCTCCCTCTTCTTGAAGAGAGTGTTTGCTATGAAAAGATCATATGTCGTTACAAAATCCGAATGACTTTTCCCTCTTCATTTCTATCCCCA